>AWUE01012760.1:0-44884 GCA_001974825.2 Corchorus olitorius
ATCTCGAAGTTAGCTTTCCAACGAGTACTCATGGGTTTCAAACGGAGGTCTAAGCAGAAAGTTATGATTTTTCTACCAAAACTGCGCCTGAATCCTAATCCTGTTAGGACTAGAATCGGGAATCTACGGGATTTTGGATATCTCCTTGAATATAGGAGTCATTAATTGAGATTTTAATTCCAATTAATGATTTATATCGGCTGAGTATTTTCCCATATTAAATATCCAAGATTTCTTAGCTTCCAGGCTTCTTCATGGCTTGTCTTCAATCCTTCGCAATTAAAGATTCATTCTTCAATTCTTGCTTCTTGGAAATAATTCATCAATGGTCTTCAAATCTTCAAATTGTCTTCAATAAATCTTCAAACACGAACTTCGAATCTCCAAATCTATACTCAAAATTACTTTGCTCATACCTGTGTAAAAAGTCATCAAAATAGCTCCAAAAGTAGTGAAAATTATCAAATTATCAATTTCACATCTCATAAAGACTCAAAACACAAATATTAACAAAATAACATATATTTAAGCATAAATAGATCCAAAAACATAATAAAATAGCCATAAAAATAGGGTTGTTTTTGGCTCGATCATAGTTTCCCACACACTTGAACTTTGCTAGTCCCTTAGCAAATCAATGTGTAAGTTAATCAAAAACCAATTTTTCAAGAAATCAATTTGAATTCATACATACATCAAAGAATCAATTCAATCATGAAATCAAAATAATAAAGAATAATAATAATACTCAATCCAAAGATCAAGAAACAACAAGCATCATCATTCTTAAGTAGCCATAATCAAAGTAGCTTTAATCACTTACCATTCTTCACTTTCTATAACTACTTCTTTCTATAAGCTCATGTTTTCCTTTCTTTCTCCATTACTCAAAAGATTGCAATGTCATAAATATAAATCAAGGGTCATTGTGGGTTATAATAGATTTTCAAGGGTAATTGTTTTTAGAAAATTGAGGTTACTAACCTCGAAGTGTTCATGATTTGGGGTTACTAACTCCCATTTTTGAGGCTACAAGCACTCTAGAAGGACTCCTTCTTTTATTTTTTCAGAGGGACAATATTTCTGTAATTCCATGCCTCTTATCCTCTTTCCAAGGGTTACTAACTCCTTTTGTTTAAGAAAAGAGTGATAACAATGGATTTTTTTTGTTTATTTATTTACAGAAATACCTCTTCTCCTCTATCATGAAAAACACTTCTTTTTATGAAAACAATTTTTTTTAATTACCCTTTTTTTATAGATAGTCCCCCACACTTATTCTTGACATATATCCATGGCATACTTTCTCAATCATAATTTCAATCAAGATTGAACATAAGTTTTAGAAATAGATAATCATAGAAGCAATTAATGAATAAGATCATATCACAGACTTCAATTATACCTAATTCTAAGAAATCAAACAACATGCTATAACTCAATCAATAAATCAAACATTATTAAAATTCTAAGAATTCATCAATCATAATTAAATCAATTAATCAAAATATGCATGAAAATTCAAAATTTTATCTTCAAAAATCAATTTTTCGAAAATTTTATCAAAAATTGGGGAAATAAGATCAATCAAAAACAATCAAATTCTATCCTAGGTTCAAAGATTATCATATGACTAAATTATTCAAGTAAAAACCCTATCAAGTATTCACCCCCTCACACTTAAAATTCACATTGTCCTCAATGTAAAAACAACCAAACAAAGCATGCAATATCATCTTACCAAAAATAAAAAGTTAGGGTTCATGAAAACATACTTGGGCGGCCTTGATGAAGATAATTACTCAATCATAAAAGACAATAGAAAATTAAAGTGATAGGAAAATAAAACTAGATAGTTTATTAATGAAACTTGAAAATTAAAGACATAAGATAAAGGAAATTGAAAATTAAAGCATAAATAACTAATCCTAAGATGCATAAATCTTAAAAACAAGAAACTTAAAACTAAACCTAAATTGGTTTATGAATAGCCTTCTCCAATAAATTGAAGAGGTCATCCAAATTCCCAATTATATTATTAAAATCATCTCTTAAGCTAGTAATTTGATTACTAATTTGGTTGCACCGAACAAGGAAAGGTGAAGCTCTTCCTCATTCTCCTTTTCTTGATTACTTTATATAGTGATCAAATCCTATTCTTAAAAGGTTTTGGTTAGAGTAAAAAGTTAGAAACATACCTGGACTAGGAATTCATTACCTTGTAGGAGGAGGTCATCTATCTCCTTGTGCAATTGGGAAGTATAATCCTATGTTGAATAGGACTATGGTGCAAGGAAAAATAGCAGCTCACTTGGCATTCGCAGGTTGCTTGAGATACCGCCATATGGCCTATCGTTTGGAGGCAACAACGGGCCTCATGCGCGCTGCTTTCACGCAGCAGCGGCAGCAGCTGCCTCGCGGAAGCAGCTAGGTGCTGCTGTTGGGTTCCGCTTGAGGCAGCAGCTAGGTGCTGCTGTTGGGGCGCAGCCATCGGCCTGTTGGCGCGCCAGATGTGCTGCTGCCTTGCCTCGCGAGGCAGCCTGATCGCTAGGCGCTGGTGGTGCGGGAGTGCTGGAGTTCCGGGGTGCTTCGCGAAGCAGCCTTGTGTTGCTCGCTTAGGCTCCCCTGTTGTGGCAGCAGCGGGCTGCTGCAGCAGCCCTGTTGCGCAGCAACATGTTGCCTTATGCAGCAACAATAGCACGCCTGAGGTGCTGATGAAGGCTCACTTAGTTTGAGCCTCGGCCTCAACAATAGTAGCTTGGCAGCAATGGTGCAACATGGTTTACTCCATCCATGAATTTTTTCAATAAAGAAAAATTCATTAATTCCTATCAAGCAAAATCAAAGAAAAATTAGTGTATAAATTTAAAAAATAATTAAAATTAGAATTAATTATGCAAAGAAATAAAATTGGGTTGCCTCCCAACAAGCGCTTGTTTAAGGTCATTAGCTCGACTCCTTTTCTTCCTCTCCCTTTGTTAGGGTGGATCATACCACTTCAAAGCATAAAACAAATATGATGAGATTGGAAGAATATGAGCACAAAAATATGAAAGAGAAAAGAAGAGATAAGGAAATAAATAACCAATTTTGTTGAGGGCGACTCCATGAATAGCTAGGAATGACAATGCCATCTTTGCTGCCGTGATTGGTTGATGCAATGGGTGCTTTCGGCATTCTTGATTGGCATTACTCCCTTCGTGCCTTGGGAAAGTGTCCTCGTCTTGGCAAATCTTCTTGTCCTCCAGAAAGAATTGATCCATAGATATCCTTTCCGCGTTTTTGATATCTTCAAAGCATTCAGACTCAAAAAGTTTGTTGATTCCCAAGAAATCTTGATCTTCATGTTCCAAAAGCTGGTTGTCAACAGAATTCAACACGATTGTGTCTTTTGGCTCGAGATATCCGAGTTGCTCTTTATCCGGTGGCTCTTCTTTGGACTTGACAAGTCTTAGAGGAGAAGGTGGAGGGATGTCCATCTTGATATCTGCTTTCTCAATCTTAGGGACTTCCATTGGTGGAGTAGGGACGCCAGCCATGCTAGGATCACCATCGTCATTGAAGAAAAATTGAGAGAAGTTTGTCGAATCAAGTTCATATGGTTCCAAACCATCCCTTGTTTCACTTAACACTCCTTCAACTTCCTTCACAACTGGAATGTCGGCAACATCACGAAATTCACCTTCAACCTTACTTGGTTCAGGATGGACGGGTTCCTCCCATGATGATGTCGCTTCGATAGATGCCTCATGATATTCCCTTGCGCTTTTGGCTACCTCTTCTGGCGTCAGGACTTCTGCTTCCTCGATTTCTTTTTCATTTATGCTCCTTGTAAGTACCAATTTAAGTTCATCTTCATAGTGAAATGATTGAACTTGTTCAGAACAAATTTCAATGGCATTAATGGAACAGATAAAATGACTCTCAGCAGGAGATTTCATGGCTTCATAAATATTGAATTCAATGAGTTTCCCATCAAATTCCATGCTGAGTTTTCCATCGTGGACTTCATATTTTGTTCTGGCTGTGGCAAGAAAAGGTCTTCCTAGTAGCAACGGCAAATGAGGTAGTTGAAGGTCATCTTCACTCATCTTCAGGACATAGAAATCTGCAGGAAAAACAAAATCTCCAATCTGCACTAAAACATCCTCAACTAAACCCTCAGGTTTAATGTTAGTATTATCAGCAAATTGTGTGGTCAGATCAGTTTTAGTCACAGGTTCAATTTTCAATTGTGAATAGACAGAATAAGGCATGGTGTTAATTGGAGATCCAAATTCACACATGGCCTTTTCTATCTGATTCTTTCCTATATTACAAGGAATGGAAAACGATCCTATATCATGGCATTTATGATGCAATTTTCTCTGATATGTAGCAGATACATTCTCATTCATGCAAGCATATTTTTCAGAAAACTTACTCTTAGTCATGCATAATTCTTTGAGAAAGTTCGCGTACCTGGGTTTTCTAACAACTTTATCAAGCAATGGAATATTTACCTCTATATTCCGTAGTGAATTGAGTTGCATTGCAAACCTTTGAGGGAATGGTATTGGATCATACTTCTCTTGCATCTCTTCCATCCATTCTTCTTCTGCTTGAATTTGAGCAGCGGTTGCTGGTGAAGTGCGCTGACCTTTCTTGTTTTTGGTCGAAAACTCCTTTCTTCTTGGCAATTGAATGTTGGGCACATCTTCTGGTGGTGGTGCAGCAGAGAAAGCAGGTGCTGTCGGAGGTGGAAGTGGAACATCAGGTGACTCCGTCTTTAGCGCATTCCACTGTTGAGCTCCTTCAATTGAATTAACTTCGTACCCTTGTGTGAATTTGGAAGGTGTTTGAGGTGAATGTTGATTTTCTACTTGCATCTTCAGAATTTGTGCAAGCATATTGGTGACGGTTTTTTGTTGATTTGCCAAAGATGAAACCACGTTGTCTAAATGCGTCATTCTTTCTTTCATCTCGGCAAGATATTCCTTCTCTGATGATCTAGTTGTTGAGTGTTCATCCATCATGTTGAATTGGTGAATATTTTCGATCATGGTATTGAGCAGCTTCCTTGCTTCTTCAGGGGTTTTGAGTGTTAGGCTTCCTCCACTAGCGGCATCAATATGCATTCGATCTTCATAGAGAAGCCCATCGTAGAAGTTCTGAATCAGCAGTGCTTCACTTAGGTTGTGGTAAGGGCAACTTGCGCAGATTTGGTTGTATCTCTCCCAGTATTGGTGCCACTTCTCTTCAGGTTGTTGTTGGCAGGTTGTGATTCTCCTTCGTACGTCAGCTCACTTGGCCTCTGGAAAGTACTTGTTCAGGAACACGGTCTCCATCTCCTTCCAAGAAGTTATGGATCTTGATGGCAGAGTCAAGAACCAACTTCTTGCTTTTCCTTCTAATGTTAAAGGAAAAGTTCGAAGTTTCGCTTGTTCTTCCGGCATCCCAGTGATTGCAGCGCAGCATATAAAGAAATTTTGTAAGTGCTCATGAGGATTTTCATAAGACTCTCCTTGAAAGGTTGGCAGCATGCGGATCACTCCAGAATTCAGCTTATATGACGTATCCATGGCTGGATAGTCAAAGTAGAGTGGTGGTAATTCACAGTTGAAATTCAGCTCTCGTAACAAACGTTGTTGCTCCATTGGATTTTTCCTACAAAACAGAGATGATCAAGTGCAGATCCAATATAGAAAAAGAAAAAGAAAAAGAAAATAATACACAATGTCCCCGACAACGGCGCCAAAATTTATGATCGGTCGTCAGCAAATCATAAAAATTAAAATCCCAACAATTACTAACTAAAGATAGCTAGGGCAAGTAGGGGTCGATCCCACAGAGAGATAGGTTATTATTCTTTTTCTTAAAACAAAACAAATAAAATAAAGAATATTTTGAGAGTAAAATTAAATCAAATCAAACTAATAATTTAACCTATCTAAGAAAGCAATCAAGAAAATCAAAGAAAACAATTAATTAAGAAGCAAAAAATAAATTGAGAAAATAATTAAGAGAACCCTCCAACATAGAATTAATATCCCTCTTGACAACAATAACACGGATCATTGATATCTAAAGATTATGAAAACAATGGATAGCTTGCTTGGAATTTAATCCTAAATTACCTTAATTAGATAAAGCTCTTGATCCAGTGTGAATTATTCCTTTAATTCTTTAAACAATTACCTCTTGATCCAGTGTGATAATTACTCAAGAATAAAGCATTAAGATCTGGTAATTTACAAGCACAATGGGCAATTAAAAATTGGTCAAAGATTCTTAAATCCCTTGGAGGGAAGATCCTTCGCTTCCAATTGCTACCAAACAATTAAATTCGAAGATCCTTCAAGATTTTAATTTAGCTAATGCTACTTAATTTATCAAGAAAGTGCATGCTTCAATCTATCAAAACAAGCAACATAGAATTCATGAAGAGATATTAAGAAATACCCTATTAATTTTCATATAAAAGCACAAAATCTCACAATGATATAAGTCAAGAGATCAATTAAATTCTACATTGGAGAAAAGAAAAGGATTACTCACTCATGAATTGAGTGAGCATCCAAAGAATAAGAAGAAAACTTACAGGACTTGAAGGCGAAATCCTCCTCTTGAGTAGCCTAGGGTTGCCGCCCCTCTCTATGCAAAGAGAGGGTGGCGGCACCCTAGCCCTTAAACTAGAAGAAAAACTAGAACTATAAGAGAAAAAGAAGAAGAGAAAATTATCTAGATATTGTGTGTATGTGATTTGTGTTACAGGAGGTGGCTATTTATAGTGGAAATAATCCTAGAAAATCCAATCCTAACTTGGAAAGGGGTCTAAGTCGGTTTTAGGTCTAACTTAGACTCCAAGTTAGATTAAAAGTCATCCTAGAGTAGAATCCAAGTTAAAATAGGATCCTGAAAAAATCCTGATTTCGTGTAGGGACTTCGACGACATTTTTGGACTTGAAAACGGCAGAACTGGGTCTTGGATTTCAAAGGAAAGTTGTAGATCTTGGAGTTAGCTTTCAAACGAGTACTACTCATGGGCTTCAAACGGAGGTCTGAGCAGAAAGTTATGATTTTTCTACCAAAACTGCGCCTGAATCCTAATCCTGTTAGGACTAGAATCGGGAATCTACGGGATTTTGGATATCTCCTTGAATATAAGAGTCATTAATTGAGATTTTAATTCGAATTAATGATTTATATGGGCTGAGTATTTTCACATATTAAATATCCAAAATTCCTTAGCTTCCAGGCTTCTTCATGGCTTGTCTTCAATCCTTCGCAATTAAAGATCCATTCTTCAAATCTTGCTTCTTGGAAATAATTCTTCAATGGTCTTCAAATCTTCAAATTGTCTTCAATAAATCTTCAAACACGAACTTCGAATCTCCAAATCTATACTCAAAATTACTTTGCTCATATCTATGTAAAAAGTCATCAAAATAGCTCCAAAAGTAGTGAAAATTATCAATTTCACATCTCATAAAGACTCAAAACACAAATATTAACAAAATAACATATATTTAAGCATAAATAGATCCAAAAACATAATAAAATAGCCATAAAAATAGGGTTGTTTTTGGCTCGATCAATGTGCCATTGAAGAGCTTTGGTGATGATTTGAGCAAGCATTCATCCATTAGTTCCAAGATCATCACCTTACTTGCAATTGATTTGCATTAGAGCTTGAATGTGTTTTTTAGGCCATTGTGGGCTTTATTCTATCCTAGATTAGTTTATCTTTATGTTTAGATGACAACAGGATTGGGCCTTCTTTGACTAAGTCCAATCCTTGTTTATTTATTCCTTGTTATTTATTCTTCCTATTTGGACTTGGATTAGGCTATTTCCACGTCTTTTCCTTAAGATTGCCGCCCAAGGCATTGTAAACCACCTAGAGAGTTTTATTTTCTTTAGTTTAGGTCGACTCTTATGCCTATATAAAGGCATCGACCCCCCCCCCTTTGTAAACCAAGTTAAGTTTTTAATAAAAAGTTGAGGTTTATTCACCCAATTGATTATTTAGCTTCATTGTTCTAGTTTGAGCATACTTAGGGTTCTTCAATCTTGTAGAGACCTGACAAATAATTAGGTTGTGATTGCTTAATTGTTTGCGAATCTTGTGATCTTAGATTGATAATTGTAGGTCTAATTAACCATTTATAGGCGACGAGCGAAGAAGAAGAGCTAGCTAGGGAAATCGATCATCATCAAATCTAGAAGTTGAAGTTTCAAGTTGATCTTTGGAGGAATTCAAGGGTAGATTTGAATCTAACACAACTAGATTCGTATCAAATACCACATGCCTGCCACATGCTTTTGACGTCGCGAATACCACATCGCAAATACCTTGTTAGAAGGTGTAGTTCTTGTCCTTGTAGGTTTTAGTCTTCCAAAGCCGTATGGTTCTTTCAACACTGTATTGAAGGAGGTATACATCATGACAGTTTTTTTTTCAACACCATATGAAAGAGGATATACTTCCATGCCTCCTATTTGAAAGAAGATACTGGCAACACCTTTGATGATAGAAAGTTTATGTAACGCTTTCAACTGGTCGTGGCAATTACAATGTGAGGCGCTTTCACTTGTTGCATCTGTTTAATCTTTTTGAAGCTACATAGGTTGTAGGCGTTGTAAGCCTTGTTAAACTGCATAAGCTATAGGCGCTGTATGCTCTTTTTTAAGCTGCACAGGATGTAGGCTTTGTGAGCCCTCTTTTCAGCTGCATAGGCTAAAAAACATCAATCAGGAAAAACACTTATGGCTACGATTCTTGTTGAGCATGAAATTTTGATGGGCTACATAGGCCAGAAGCATCAACAAGGAAAGGCACTTATGGCTACGATCCTTGCTGAGAATGGAATCTTGATGGGCTACATAGGTCAGAAGCATCAATAAGGAAAGGCACTTATGGCTACAATCCTTGCTAAGTATGGAATCTTGATGGGCTAGAAAGGCTAGAAGCATCAACAAGGAAAGGCACTTATGGCTACGATCAGTAGCAGAGGTTGTGAGGTATTTCACGCCCAAAACGTTATTCAACATTGATGTGGTGTTGTCGACGTTGGTTGTTTCAGATGCGGCTGGAAGCTCTAGTCCCTTGATATTGTCACCGTTCACTGCCTTGACTAGTTGGATAAATCTTTCTTCTGTGCCAACCATCCGTCATTCGTCTTTTCGTCGAACGCTTTGGTTCTCTCGTCAAAGGCCACCATTATTTTTGCCATTATCTCTTGGACATACGTAGGTGTGTCAGATCCATTTCCACAAGCACTTATAGTCGCTCATTGTCGTCTGAATTTGCCGCCGATTACTCTTTTGTGATCGCTCCTCCCTAGTGGAGTCGCCAAAATGTTGATGGGTTCTTTTGTTGTGGTGGAGGAGATGTTGCCAATAGAGCAAAAGGATATGCAGGAGCCGGCGGAGAGGAAGACCGGAGAAGATCTCACTGAGAGTGTGGTGGTGCAGGTGGTATCTTGGCTTTTTACAGTGGTTTGATGTGAGCAAAGAGACAGAATTTT
The DNA here is from genome assembly GCA_001974825.2 of Corchorus olitorius. Taxonomy (NCBI): domain Eukaryota; kingdom Viridiplantae; phylum Streptophyta; class Magnoliopsida; order Malvales; family Malvaceae; genus Corchorus; species Corchorus olitorius. The sequence goes on from AWUE01012760.1 coordinate 9,510, forward strand.
AGGGTTCTTTCTCTTGAAATAAAAAAAGTTCCCCTTTCAATGGTCTTAACACCACTATTATAGTGGAGAGGCTTCGAAGCAAAGAACGCGTGTAATAATTAGGAGATCTCGTAATTAAGGTACGCATGATATCAATTAATACTTGATTGCAATAATGTGTAGTAATTTATGGTAGGATTGATTTAGAATGTCAATCAAGGATTTCAGTAAATAGGTGCAATCGAGTGGTTCACAGTGAAATTGATTTAAGATGTCAATCTCGTGAATTATGGTAAGAAGGAAATAATCAAGGAAGATAGGTTCAAAACTGTTTATCACTCTCACATGAGAAAAGGTTGGAATTTTATCTCCAACTACTTCCTAGTCCAGCCTCCAAGCCAAACTCTCCGACATATCCCAAAGGTGGAGCCGACATGGGACCCTGCCACATCCTATGTCAACCCCATCGTATCGTCAATTACTAGTAGGTATGCGCTATACGTGACAATGCCAAAAAGTAGTGTCAATAACACCCTCCCAGACGATTTAAACAATTTTTGATCATGCTTACTCATGTTCTTCTATGCAAAAGTGCAGATGTTCTTCTTCTGACTGAATTTAGAATAGGTGAATTACACTAACTGGTCTAAGTTACAAACTAATCTTACTACCAAGGATAGAAACTATTAACTAAGTCATTCATGATAAATTCTACAGTTTTTGATGTATTTGAGCCGTCCTTCTTGATACGAATCTAGTTGTTTTAGATTCAAAATCTAGCCTTGAAAATCTATCAAAGTCGACTTGAACTCCTCCAACTTCTAGATGGGTAGATCGATAACCTTCACAAGGTTATTCGTCCTCTTTCGTCGGCCTTAAGTCTTCAATTAGACCTGCAATTGTTAACTTAAGAACACAAGATTCACAAACAATCAAGAACCACAAGTTAATTGTTTGCTAGGACTCTACAAGATTGAGAAACCTTAAGTTTTGCTCAAACTAGAACAATGAAGCTATGATAATCAATTTGGGCGAAAACCTCAATTTTATTAATCAACTCAACTTATGTTTACAAGAGGGGGTTGATGTCTTTATATAGGCATGGGGGGGGGGGGCGCGGCACAATACCTAAATCCTAAGCCCTATGGGTAAAGGAAGGAGCAAGGAAATATCCTACTCCTTATCCTACTAGGAAAAGTAAAATAACAAGTCTAATTAAACAAGAATTGGACTTAGTCAAACAAGGCCCAACCCAATGTCATCTAAACTAATTAAATAGCTAATTAAAGATATAATAAAGCCCACAATGGCCAAATTACAACTCTAATGGGCTAATGCTCATCGATTTCAAGTAGAGTACACAACTTGGATTCAATGGGAATATTCCTTTGCTTATGATCTCTAATGCCCTTCAAATGAACTCTGATGGCCTTTAACTCTTCAAGATGAGTTCTAATGAGACCCAATAATGCTTCTTTGAACCTTTTAGCTCTTGCTCTTGTCATTGGGCCTAATGGTATCTTCAATGGATCAAATGGCATCTTAGGCAACTCCGATGAGCTTGAAACTTCTTTGTGCGCATCCCTATCATCTTCAAGCTTCTCCAAGCCTCCTTGCCGCATGTGCTCATCTTCTCCATGATCTCCATTGAGTTCTTCAAGACCATGATAAGACCTTGGAGTATCATCCCCTCTCCCTTGAAAAGGATTTGCCCTCAAATCTGCATCATTACCAAACAAGGATAAGTCTGTAACATTAAAAATAGCACTTACATTGCCATATTCACTAGGAAGATCTAGCTTGTATGCATTGTTGTTGATCCTCTCCAAGACTTGGAATGGATCATCTCCACGAGGTAAAAGCTTAGACTTCCTCTTTTCAGGGAACCTTTCCTTCCTTAGATGCAACCAAACCCAATCTCCAGGTTCAAAGATGACCTCTTTGCGCCCCTTGTTAGCATTCTTCATGTAGTGTTGTGTTTTCTTCTCAATTTGAGCTCTAACCTTTGCATGAAGATCGCTAACATATTCGGCCTTGCTTTGCCCATCCATGTCAACTTGCACACTCAAAGGTAAACTCAACAAATCAAATGGAGTTAAAGGATTAAAGCCATACACACATTCAAAAGGTGAAAATCCGGTTGTACTATGTATGCTTCTATTGTAGGCAAATTCAACATGAGGCAAACAATCCTCCCAAGTTCTTAAGTTCCTTTTAATCAATGCTCTAAGTAAGGTTGACAAAGTCCTATTAACTACTTCAGTTTGACCATTAGTTTGAGGATGACAAGTAGTTGAAAATAACAACTTAGTACCTAACTTAGCCCACAAAGTTCTCCAAAAGTGACTTAAGAACTTAGCATCTCTATCACTCACAATCGTCCTAGGCATTCCATGTAGTCTAACAATCTCTTTAAAGAACAAATTACCTACATTAATGACATCATCAGTTTTAGTGCATGCAATAAAGTGTGCCATCTTAGAAAACCTATCAACAACCACAAAGATAGAATCGTTACCTCTTCTAGAACGAGGCAATCCTAACACAAAATCCATGCTAATATGAGTCCATGGTTCATGAGGAATAGGCAAAGTAATATACAATCCATGAGGCTTAGATGTAGATTTAGCTTGGAAACAAGTAATCCAACTAGAAACATGCTTCCCTAAGGTTGGTAAATTTAGTTTGGACCCATTTACAAAAATCAAATAACTTGAAAGCAAGATCTGCAATTTCCTTATAAAAGAATAAGAATCAAAAGGATACAGCATGACTGCACCAGAAGAAGAAAAAGGAGAAAAAAATTAAATCAAATTTCAATATTCTACATGCTAATAGTAATAACAAAAACAAATTCTCAAACAGCATTAGAACTTGTCTGTCACTATCGAGCCCCTCTCTTGCTGCCTTAGCTGTAAAAATAAATAATAAGGAGAAGAAGGAAGGCATTAGTTAATGATAAATTCTGCAAGACAAACGTGTAACAAAATGAGTAAACAAGTGATGCAGCGGGTTTTTAATAGTTTTTAGATTAATTATAATTTCTGTCTTTATTTTCTTATTTTTGTTAGTATCAGGCTTTATGGGCTTTAGGTTAATAAGTCTTTAAGTTTTTCTTAGAATTAGGGTTTTACCTTTTAGTATAAATAGGCTCTTAAGAATTCTAAACAGTTAGGTTGTTATTTTTAGAATTATGAATGAAAGTCAATTTTGACTATGGAGGTTTTGCGAACCTAATCTAGCTTATTTTTTGTGAGTGAATCCTTTTCTATCCTTCTGCTACGTTAATTGGTATCAGTAGCTTTTAAGTTCCTACGTGGAAACAACAATGGCCGCCCGTGGCAGAGGCAGAGGTAGAGGAAACCAACAGACTGAGATGGTTGATATGTGGAGAGCAATTGAAGGCTCTGTAGAAGGCCTGCGGCAAGCTTTGCAGCGCCAAGAACCAATGGGAGTTCTAGATGGTGTTTGCAACCAGGAGGTTGGAGATCTCGTGGAGGAAGAAGATCTTGAAGATCTTGAGGATGTGGATTGCTGGATTGATGTTGATTATGAAAATCTTTTTCATGAAGCTGGAATCGCAGATCAAGCGATATTAGGTGGATTGGAGATGGATTTGTGCATAGAAGAAGAGTTAGAACCTGTCTATGATAAGTATGATGATGAGGAGGAAGATTCTGATCTCTTTGTTTGTGAAGGAGAACAATCTGATTTTGTTCTTGATGAAGGATTTGTTTGTGAAGGAGAGGATTCTGAGTTTGTCATTGATGGAAAAAGATTGGAGAATGATGTATCAAAACAGGATGTATGTGATTCTGTATGGATGGATAATTATGATATGAATCAAAAGAAGAAGCCAAATATAAAGTACTTTTGTCAGAAAAACACTAAGTATACTTTGCATAAGTTAGCAGCAAAGAAAATTATAAAAGATGGTGGATTTTTGGGCAGCAATGCAAAAGGGAAGCAAAATTTTGTTGATCCATACATCTATAGAAAGTCTAGGACTCGATGGAAGAAGACTACAAGTGAACTCTGGATGTCTACAAGACGACTCGACAAGAGTCGAGTTTCAACCTGGGGAGAATGATGCAGCGGGTTTTTAATAGTTTTTAGTTTAATTTTTATTTCTGTCTTTATTTTCTTATTTTTGTTAGTATCGGGCTTTATGGGCTTTAGGTTAATAAGTCTTTAAGTTTTTTTAGAATTAGGGTTTTAGCTTTTAGTATAAATAGGCTCTTAAGAATTCTAAACAGTTAGGTTGTTATTTTTGAGAATTATGAATGAAAGTCAATTTTAACTATGGAGGTTTTGCGAAACCTTATTTATCCCTTTCAATCTAACCTAATCTAGCTTATTTCTTGTGAGTGAATCCTTTTCTATCCTTCCGCTACCTTAACAAGGAAAGGGAAAAAAGTAAAGATAAGTTTTACAGTAAGAACCTATTTCCTGATTTGACCCAAACTCCGCAAAACGATTCAAAGTGGTATGCCAAACCAGCATTTCTCCATCAAGAATACACCTATACAACATTCCAAAGAAAAATTAAGATAAAGGGCACATCTCACACATATGCACTAGTGCAGAGCATGCATGGAGTCATTGGTTATCTACACCACCTCCCCTTTATTAAAAAACTTTGTATGTTACACCACTGAGAGGAAGCTTCATGTAATACGTAATTGAAACCTATTCTTGAATGCACATAAAATGCTTTATCAAGTTTTCATAAGTGCCTCTTAAGTGATTGTTGAGCCCAAATTATATTGAGCCCAGTTAACCATTTTCCCTATCTTTTTGCACTATTTTCAATTTAAAGTAATGGCATAAGCACCTTTCAAAAGAATCTTGTACCTCTGCATTGAATATTCATGGTTAAATACATATGTCAATATCTTTTTGTTATTTTGGCCTCTGTAAATGGTGGTTGAACCCTAATTTCCCTTCTTCATAAAATGAAAATATTAACAGCGAAAGCATGTAGAAAATAATCCAAAATGGTAATACATTCTAGGAACCATGTATTCAGGGGGAAAATCCAATCAGGATATTAGACTACTATTCTTCCACCTATCTTTTTAAATGGGAAGATTAGATCAGAGGAGCACCACAACCGCATGCCATCCACATGAATCATGTACCCCATAATTTAGCATAGAACAAGAAATGATGAACAAGAAATCATGTACCTCATTATTTTTACTTTTTTTTTGTTTATTTTTACAGGAATATTAGATAATAGGACCCAACCAACTCCATTGCATCCATGTTAACTATCTATTGTGTTATTCTGCTAAGAAGAATCGAAAAGGAAAAAATGATTCCCTAAAAGTGGAGAACTAAGGCAGCTTAAGGTACTAGAAAAATCAATTTTGATCTTTCAGAAGATGCTTTTTTCACAGTGGACTCTAATTGTAGATTGGGAATTATGCTAAGTGTGTATAGAATCTGCATTAAGCAGAAGAGTCACACTCGACTCTTATTGTAGATTGGGAATCATGCTAAGTGTGTAATGTGTATATTATCTGCATTAAGTAGAAGAATCAACTAGCCACATCAATCTGACTTCTTCTGGAACAGGTAAAATGTGATGTCCTCAGAAAGCACTAATATTTCAGATTCAAAAGTTTATTGAAAGCTTTTAATCAGCTTGTGTCTTACTCTAAATACTTTCTAAATGGAGGCTTGGGCACAACATCATCAATAAAAGACACAAGATTTCATCAATTTTATAATATAGAGATTAACAAAGAAGATTCTAAGACCACTCAAGATCTTCCAAATCCAGACAGATTTTCTCCAGGATAGACCTTGCTCCATCATTTGAATTTCACTTTGAGAGGGGTATTTTAGACAAAAATCAACTCATATCCACTCATATTCGAAGAGGGGTATTTTTCCTTCAACAAGTCCACGATGATGTTGAGAGTGTCACTCATGGCTTTGAAAGGTTCAAGTATGGGTTCTTCGAATTTGAGTAAGTTCTCTCGAGCTTCCTTCATATCCTTGTTGACATCTTCACGCCTGTTGGTGGAAATTTCGGCTCTTTCTCCAAGCTTTTCCTTGTCTTTCTTCTTTGTCCAACTTGGAGGTGCAATTGCTTGAGTCAAAGCTTCCAATGCTTCGTATGCGTCTTCACAAGTACGATCAAACAAGGGTATGTCATGGATGCTATCCACAAGAATTTGATCATCAACTCCTAATCCTTGATAGAAATATTCGATCAAAATTCCTTGAGGTATGACATGTTGAGGGCAATCTTCACAAAGTTTCTTGAATCTTTCCCAAACTTGGTAAAAATTCTCATCTTTGTGTTGTCGAAAGCTTGCAATCCTTTGTCTTCCCTTTGAAATTTGCTCTCTTGTCATGGTTGGAGATACTTCACCGAACTCTTTCTTTACCCACTTTTGCACTACACAAACAAAATCATTAGTTTTCAAAGATAAATTAGATGAAATTTTAGGATGAATAACATCACCATCAAACTCCATTGTCAATGAACCATCAAAAACATCGATCTTGGTGTGAGAGGTCCTTAGGAAAGGTCTTCCTAATAAGAGAGGGCATTGATCCTTTGTAATTTCTCCTTCCATTTCCATAACAAAAATGGGTTCTATGGAAACCATATTACTGGCCGTCGAAGAGATTCATGGCAACTCATCCGAGAATTGAATGAGAGAAGCTCCTTACCGTGGGTCATAGGGGGAGATTTTAATGAAATTGTGGATGGTACGAAGAAAGTGGGGGTGCCATTAGATCTGAAGCTCAAATGAAAGCGTTTCGGGATGTGATTATGGATTGTGACTTAGAACATCTACCAGTTAAGGGTCCTGACTTAAGTTGGCGTAAAGGGAGAGGGGAGGCGGCTGTTTTTGAGAGATTAGACCGATTTCTTGTGTCTCGGCAGTGGCACAATAGATTTTGATTTTTGATTGAGGTGCATGAATTCTCTAGCTTTTCTGATCATTTGCCTATCATATTACAAAAAGCTGACCAACCGGTGCAACAATCCTATAGACAGTCTTCCCATAAATTTGATAATTATTGGATGAGACATGAGGATTTTAGAAGGGTGGTTATTGGTTCATGGGGATCGGCTGGTGTCTCATCTTTGAAGGAGATTGCAGGTAAAATTCAGACATGCTCTACGAAATTTGGTAGCTGGAATCATTCGGTATATGGTTCCCTTGGGCTTAAGATTGAAAGGGTGCGGAAAGAGTTGACTGCATGGTATAATTCGGCCTTTGCAAGACATGATACTAGTAGGCTGACTGAATTATTATCGTAATTTTCGGAGTTGGAAAAATGCCAGGAAATATATTGGAGACAGAGAGCAAAATCACTGTGGATATGAGAAGGTGATCAAAATACTTCTTTTTTTTCCATAACTTTGCTTCTTAACGGAGGAATGATAATTTGGTGGTAAAAATTAAGGATGAGAATAACAATCGGAAGACAAATCCGGGTGAGATTGAAGTTTTTGTAGAATTATTTTTCAAAGCTTTTTGTCACTTCCCACCAAGAAGTTCTAGAGGGTTTTTGCAACAATATTAAGACTAGATTGTCTCCAATACAGTTGGGTTTATTGAATGAACCATGGAGGGTGGAGGAAGTAAAGATTGCCATTGATCAGATGAATCCGTCTAAAGCACCTGGACATGATGGAATGACTGCTATGTTTTTCCAAAGATATTGGGATGTGCTGGGGGAAGAAGTTACCACTGTTGTACTTGGTTTTTTGAATGGTGGATCGTGGTGGCGTGACCTTAATGCCACAGACATAGTTCTAATTCCCAAAGTGAAGAAGGCTGTTTTGCCATCTGAATTTCGGCCTATTAGTCTTTGCAATGTACTGTACAAGATTGTTTCGAAGGTTATTGCTAATAGATTAAAGCTGGTTTTGTCGGACACTATTAGTGAAAATCAAAGTGCTTTTGTTCCTAGAAGATTAATATTTGATAATGCATTGGTGGCTTATGAAACTGTTCATAAATTGAAATAACGAAAGTGTGGCAAACATGGGTCTATGGCATTGAAACTTGATATGAGTAAGGCCTACGACAGAGTTGAATGGGATTATCTTGAGATAGTTATGAAGACAATGGGTTTTCTTGGTCACTGGATTTCACTTATTATGACTTGTGTGCGTACTGTATCTTATTCGGTTATGGTTAATGGTAAGCAATGTGGCAACATTGTACCATCTCGTGGAATAAGACAAGGCGATCCTATATCTCCGTATTTATTTTTGCTCTGTGTTGAAGGCCTTTCTGCCTTGTTGAATGATGCTGATGATTCAGGTCTAATTCAAGGTGTTTCAGTGTGTAGAGCGGCACCAAGGGTTACACATTTATTCTTCGCAGACGATAGTTTGCTATTTGGGAGAGCAACGTTGGAAGAAGTTGACACAATTTTGGAGCTGCTGCATCCCATTGGGCTTTAGATCTTCAGATTTGGGCTTCAAGACATCAAATTTAGCTTTTTTGGTTTCATGGGCCGAAATAGGCCTAATGGGCCTAGGCCAAAATCAGTAGTTTCTCCAAATAGCTCCAAAATTGCTCCAAATCTTCATCTTCTTAAATAATAGCTCCAAATGATCCTAAAAACACAAAGATGAACTATTCTAGGGAAAATAGCAATGATTAGTCATAAAAACAGTATAAAATAACATACAAAATAAGCACTTAATATGACTTATCAACCCATTTCAGCCCATTGTAATTTGGCGCATTCTGACTTAGCCTTTAAAATTCTTTTGTCTATTTGGGCTTTTTTTTTTTTTGAAATGTTTGGCCTTGTGATGGATTAAATGCATTTAGGCAATGATTTGTGCATGAAGCTTAGATAGATTTTTTTAGCCTTAGTTTTAATTCTTAATAAATTGGGTCAAGTGGCAATTACAGTGTGGTGGATGCTTTGAGTAGGCTTCTGGCCAAAATCTCCATCCTGATCTTGAGTGATTAGTAGCAGAGGTTGTGAGGTACTTCACGCCCAAAACGTTATTCAACATTGATGTGGTGTTGTCGACGTTGGTTGTTTCAGATGCGGCTGGAAGCTCCACTCGCTTCCATTGTCACCGTTCACTGCCTTGACTAGTTGGATAAATCTTTCTTCTGTGCCAACCATTCGTCATTCGTCTTTTCGTCGAACGCTTTGGTTCTCTCGTCAAAGGCCACCATTATTTTTGCCATTATTTCTTGGACATACGTAGGTGTGTCAGATCCATTTCCACAAGCACTTATAGTCGCTCACTGTCGTCTGAATTCGTCGCCGATTACTCTTTTGTGATCGCTCCTCCCTAGTGGAGTCGCCAAAATGTTGATGGGTTCTTTTGTTGTGGTGGAGGAGATGTTGCAAATAGAGCAAAAGGATATGCAGGAGCCGGCTGAGAGGAAGACCGGAGAAGATCTCACTGAGAGTGTGGTGGTGGCAGGTGGTATCTTGGCTTTTTACAGTGGTTTGATGTGAGCAAAGAGACAGAATTTTAGGGTTCTTTCTCTTGAAATAAAAAAAGTTCCCCTTTCAATGGTCTTAACACCACTATTATAGTGGAGAGGCTTAGAAGCAAAGAACGCGTGTAATAATTAGGAGATCCCATAATTAAGGTACGCATGATATCAATTAATACTTGATTGCAATAATGTGTAGTAATTTATGGTAGGATTGATTTAGAATATCAATCAAGGATTTCAGTAAATAGGTGCAATAGAATGGTTCACAGTGAAATTGATTTAAGATGTCAATCCCGTGAATTATGGTAAGAAGGAAATAATCAAGGAAGATAGGTTCAAAAATGTTTATCACTCTCACATGAGAAAAGGTTGGGATGGATAGACACTGCCCACCTGGGTCCTCAAGCAAACCACATAGGTGTTCAGAACAACCATGTGGGCGCCCAGGTGGAGTCGGGGCCCTTGTCCCGCGCGCGCTCAGCAGCCCATCGTCGACACTTCCATGTCACTTCCTCTTGAAGCTTCTTCAATACTTTCCAGATCTGGCGACAGTTCGGGAAAATAGCAATAACTTTTGATCCAGAGTTGCAAATGAGGTGTATGAATATGCGTTGGAAAGCTAACTCCAAGAGCTACAACATTCGTGTTTTGATAGAAGCCCAGATCTGACGTTTTCATGGACGAAAATTCCCCTGAATTCTGCGAACAGAATCTGTCCTGGGCCTGACTTGCGTTTTTGATGAATTGAGCCCATATAATCTATTTGGGTCAGCTTGAACATATGAAGAACAGTCCAGAACGTCCCTAGGGTTAGTTTAAGTCATTTAGAACTCTAAATTAAACCCTCGGCAGCTGCCTATATATACCCTCTTATCCTAGAACCCTAGCATACATCTTTTTCTCAATTTATTTTCTTGCGATAAGGAGAGGAGGCAGCCGCCCACCTCTCTTCTTTGTAAGTTTTTCAAGCCTCTCATGGATTAGAAACAATCCATGAGTAGGTAAACTCTTATACTTCTTTTCCTTAGGTATTTTTGATCATTGAATCTATGGTGAGACTTTTGTTCTTAATAATTTGATTTTTCTGTTTGAATATGTTTCTTATCCCTGCAGTTCATCTTATGTGTTCATGGTTTGATGGATTTGGTGCACAACTTATCTTGAGATTTACGAATGCTATAGTTAGATTCAATTTAGCTTGAGTCAAGCTAATATTGGTCCAAGTGACAGTTGTAATTCTAGGAGTCCTAGGTTCAATGGGATTATCAAACCTTGTTGAAATCTATAGGCCGAGATGGTAATAGATGTAGATGAGATTGGTTATGATTTATCATGCATGTGGAAAAGTATAATCTCAATGTTTGTTCCAGGAAGGGGTGAAACCTAGATCAGAACAATAGAAATTAGTATTAGCGAGATGCAGATTAATTTTGTTAGCATGTTGGAATTTGCTGCTACATCAGGAGCCTATTCCTAGACCAATTATTCAAATGGAGTTGTTTAAGATATTAAGAGGATTACTTTATTTTAATGAAAATTGATGTCTACGGCTTAGGCTATATATCGATTTGGAATAATTTATGATTCTTAATTGATTGCAATTTAAGTCAAATTAATATTTTGTGTCCATGATCCATGATTTATTTGATCAAAATAATAACCTAAAGGAGAAGAAGTATGTTTTTAATCAATTGTTTCTCTTAAACTATTTCCTTAATCTTTAGTTTAATTTTATTTTATTGTTTTCTAGTTTAATTTAGCTATTTTAAAAAACCCATTAAAATCTCCTTTGGTAAGACTTTCTTTAGTGTAATTTGAATTTAATTTGTTTACACCTTCTCTGTGGGATTCGACCCTACTTGCCCTAACTATTAGTTATTGGTTTGTGGGGATTTATTTTGTGATTGCTCAACGACTCAATCACAATTTTGGCACCGTTGCTGTAAATCTCCAAAGTAATGAACCTTCAGCATCAATAATTTGAACATCAATGTGAGAGGTTGAGTAGCTCAAAATTGTAATCTCCTAGTCACTTTGCCATAACAACGAAAGACCCCCACTTCTCCCTATCAAATCTACACTAAAACAATGTTGATATCCCCACCGCGATCGTAACCACTCCATTTCATTGCTACTACGCCGTGTCTCACTAAGAAATACCAACAAGGGGTGGTGTTTATTCAACACATTTTAAACTTTTAGAATTGCCCGGGTTGCCCCCAAGCCCTGGCAATTTTAGGCCAAGATACTCATGATGCTTGGCGGGGTTGGCCTGTAGAACCAACCTTCGCCGAATGAGGTGTATTAAAATCAGAGATACTATATGACGAAAATTCACCATCCTCCCTATTTTTCTTCCTTTCCTTTAACGAATTTTGTTGAGATCCCGTTCTCTTCTGCCCAGATAAGTTGATCAAATATTTAAAGAGTTAGTTAGTGCAAGTACTTGTCAAAATTAATGACAATCACATTTCATATTGATATTTTAGGAAGTTAGTGTAAGTTGCTTATGAAAAAGTCTTGCCATGGTTTAAAGGAAGCTTAATTTCAATTGTAAGGCTAACCGAAACTTAGGAGGAAATTTGAACCTGAATATGAGAAATTCCTGCAAGTATAAATAAAAGAAATGAAGATTAAAAAGAGGTTGGCCAACCATTAGACTGAAGTTATCTTCGTAAGTTGATTAGTTAGATAGCATTTTAGGAGTAGTTTAGTGAGTAATTTAGCGTTAGTTTTTCCTTTATGTTCTTCTTCTCACTTTGTAGCTTGTTTCGAAACCAGTCCTTCATTTGTAATTTCATTCCTCTCAATTCTAATACTACTTGTTGATCAATTAAATTGCTTTTGATTTGATCTGACATTTAACATTGCAATTTTTCTCCATCCTTGCAATTAAGAAATTAGGGTGAGAATCCTTAGTAACTAATTTCCATTCAAACAGATACATGTCAACTCCTTTATCCATTAGTAGAGTCTGAAATTTATACAAACAGTGTATTAAATATAATTATCCTTAATATATACAAGTGGATCGGCCCGCGCTGGCGCGTCGGGCGTTCAGAAATCTACTTCTTTAAACAATTTCCTATTTGAATTAAATTGTTTGATGCGTAGGAAAATTCGAAAGTACTATGATTTTAAATGTGTTGCATCTTTAAAAGGCTATATTATTAACATTGAGCATATGCCCTAAAGTTAGCAATAAATAGTAAATATTAGTTTGTACATGGATAGTTGCAATAGCTTCAATTTTGTTTCCTCCTCTGATACAAATCTAGTTGCTTTAGATTCAAAATCTAACCTTGAAAATCTATCAAAGTCGACTTGAACTTCCTCAACTTCTAGATGGGTAGATCGATTACCTTCACAAGGCTATTCCTCCTCTCTCGTCGGCCTTAAGTCTTCAATTAGACCTGAAATTGTTAACTTAAGATCACAAGATTTACAAACAATCAAGTTAGCACAACTTAATTATTTGCTAGGACTCTACAAGATTGAAGAACCTTAAGTTTTGCTCAAACTAGAACAATGAAGCTAAGATAATCAATTTGGGTGAAAACCTCAATTTTATTAATCAACTCAACTTATGTTTACAAGAGATATTGGACCCCTTATATAGTAGTAGGGGTCAACATAATACCCTAAATCCTAAGCCCTAAGGGGCGGCTAAACATAAAGGAAGGAGCAAGGAAAGATCCTACTAGGAAATTGAAATAACAAGTCTAATTAAACAAGGATTGGACTAAGTCAAACAAGGCCCAACCCAATGTCATCTAAACTAAATAAATAGCTAATCTAAGATAGAATAAAACCCACAATGGTCGAATTACACAATGAATGAACTAATACTCATCGATTTCAAGTAAAGTGCACAACTTGGAATCAATGGGAATATTCCTTTGTTTATGATCTTCAATACTCTTCAATTGATCTCCAATGGACTTCAAGCCTTCAAAAGGAGTTCGAACAAGGCTTGTTAATGCATCTTTGAACTTCTTAGCTCTTGCTCTAGTCATAGGACCTAAAGGCATCTTCAATGGATCTAATGGCATTTTAGGCAACTCTTTGGTGCTTGAATCATCTTTGTGCGTAACCTTAGCATCTTCTAGCAACTCCAAGCTTCCTTGCCGCATATGCACATCATCTCCATGATCTTCATTGTGTTCTTCAAGACCATGATAAGCCCTTGGCGCATCATCCCCTCTCCCTTAAAAATGATTTGTCCTCAAATCTGCATCACTATCAAACAAGGATAAGTCTGAAACATTAAAAGAAGCACTTACATTGCCATATTCACTAGGAAGATCTAGCTTGTATTCATTATTGTTGATCCTCTCCAAAACATGGAATGGACCATCTCCACGAGGTAAGAGCTTAGACTTTCTCTTTTTAGGTAACCTTTCCTTCCTTAGATGCAACCAAACCCAATCTCTCGGTTCAAAGATGACATCTTTGCGCCCCTTGTTAGCATTCTTCATATAGTGTTGTGTTTTTCTTCTCAATTTGAGCTCTAACCTTTGCATGAAGATCCCTAACATATTCGGCCTTGCTTTGCCCATCCATGTCAACTTGCACACTCATAGGTAAACTCAACAAAATCCAATGGGGTTAAGGGATTAAAGCCATACACACATTCAAAAGGTGAAATTCCAGTTGTACTATGTATGCTTCTATTGTATGCAAATTCAACATGAGGCAAACAATCCTCCCAAGTTCTTAAGTTCTTTTTAATCAATGCCCTAAGTAAGGTCGACAAAGTCCTATTAACTACTTCAGTTTGACCATCAGTTTGAGGATGACAAGTAGTTGAAAATAACAACTTAGTACCTAACTTAGACCACAAAGTTCTCCAAAAGTGACTTAAGAACTTAGCATCTCTATCACTCACAATTGTCTTAGGCATTCCACGTAGTCTAACAATTTCCTTAAACAACAAATTAGCTACATTAATGGCACCATCAGTTTTAGTGCATGCAATAAAGTGTGCCATCTTAGAAAACCTATCAACAACCACAAAGATAGAATCTTTACCTCTCTTAGAACGAGGCAATCCTAACACAAAATCCATTTTAATATGTGTCCATGGTTCATGAGGAATAGCAAAGGAGTATACAATCCATGAGGTTTAGATGTAGATTTAGCTTGCAAACAAGTAATGCAACTAGAAACATGCTTCCCTACATCATATCGCATCTTAGGCCAAACGAAGTCTTCATGCAATATTTCATATGTTCTATCAACACCAAAGTGCATTCCCTCACTAGCACAAAATGCAGAGAACAAGCAGGTATACACAATCTAGATTCTCTAAACAAAAATCCATCATGCTTATAATACTTTCCAATTCCATAATTCTCACATGCTTTAAACACATCACTAAAGTAAGCATCACTAGCATATAATTCTTTAATAAATTCAAAATACAAGAAACTTAGAATCAAGCATGGAAAGTAACATATACCTCCTTGACAAAGCATCAGCTACAACATTCTCCTTACCCTTTTTGTAGCGCACCACATATGGAAAGCTCTCAATGAACTCAATCCACTTAGCATGCCTCTTATTCAGCTTTTGTTGGACCTTCAAGTACTTCAAACTCTCATGATCCGTGTGAATCACAAACTCCTTAGGCCACAAATAATGCTGCCACGTTTGTAGTGCACTAACAAGAGCATACAACTCCTTATCATAGGTAAGATAATTCAATGTAGCCCCACTCAACTTCTCACTAAAGTATGCCATCGGTTTCCCTCCTTGCATAAGGACTGCGCCAATTCCTACACCTGATGCATCACATTCAATCTCAAAAGTATTGTTAAAGTTAGGTAAAACAAGCAAAGGAGCATTAGTTAGTTTTTACTTTAAAATCTCAAATGCTTCTTGTTGTTCTTTTCCCCACTTGAATGGTGCATTCTTCTTCATCACACTTGTAATAGGTGCTGCCAAGGTGCTAAAGTCCTTAACAAACCTCCTATAGAACCCAGCTAAGCCATGGAATGATCTCACTTGACCAACGTTGGTGGGAGTTGGCCAATCTTTGATGGCTTTGATCTTTTCCTCATCAACTTATATACCCTGCGCAGAGACCACAAAACCAAGGAAAACAAGCTTGTTTGTGCAAAAGGTGCACTTCTTAAGGTTAACATACAACTTCTCAACCTTAAGTACATCTAAAACACATCTCCAATGCTCAATATGGTCCTCTAAGTTGCGGTTATACACAAGTATATCTTCAAAATAAATAACAACAAACTTTCCAATATAAGCTCTTAAAACATGATTCATTAACCTCATGAAAGTACTAGGTGCATTAGTTAATCCAAAAGGCATAACTAACCATTCATACAATCCTAACTTAGTTTTAAAAGCAGTCTTCCATTCATCACCCTCTTTCATGAGAATTTGATGATACCCACCCTTAAGATCAATCTTAGAAAATAAGCAAGAACCATGCAATTCATCAAGCATATCATCTAATCTAGGAATAGGGTGACGATACTTAACTGTTATGTTGTTTATTGCCCTACAATCAACAAACATTCTCGAAGTTCCATCCTTCTTAGGAACTAGCAAAACTGGAACTGCACATGGAGAAAGGCTTTCACGCACATAACCCTTTTTAAGTAGCTCTCCAACTTGTCTCTCCAACTCCTTTGTTTCATAAGGATTTATCCTATAAGCTGGCTAATTTTGGAATTTGCGCCCCAGGGATGAAGTCAATTTGAAGTTCAATCCCTCTAATTGGTGGTAATCCACTAGGAACCTCCTCAGGAAACAAATCTGCATACTCATTCAAAAGAGAAACAATGTTGCTTGGAAGCTCTCCTTCCAAGTTGTTAGTAGAAACAAGTGTATTTTTAAGCATGACCAAGATCAAAACAGAATTATCATTCTAAGCATTCTTAATCTCACTCTTAGTAGCTAACATACACTCTTTAACAACTTTCTTAAAACTAGCTTTCTTATCAACCAAAACAGCCTTGTTTTCAACGCAATTAGAACTAGAATTAGCATGCTTTGCCTTTTCTTGAGCCCTATATTCAGATTCTAATTTAGCAAAATCATCCCTCAATTTCAATTGATCTTTTAAAGCTTCTTGAGGTGATAAAGGAACTAGAGTAAAAGGCTTCTTACCACACATGAAAGAATACTTATTGGTCTCACCATCATGATGTACCTTGTTGTCAAATTTCCACGGTCGACCAAGTAGTTCATGACATGCTTGCATTGGTAGAACATCACACAAAACATCCTCTTTGTACCTGCCCAAAGAAAGAGAAACTAAAACTTGTTTGTTAACCCTAATCTCCCCTCTATCAGTGAACCAACCTAAATCATAGGGTTTTGGGTGTTTGGTAGTGGGTAATTGCAACTCCTTCACCAAGTAAACACTAGCTATGTTTGTACAACTTCCACCATCAATGATCACACTACTAGGTTTCCCATTCGCATACATCCTAGTATGAAACAAGTTCTCTCTTTGATTGTGCACATCTTCTTTCACATAAGCACTCAAAGTTTTTCTAGCAACCAAATTCTTAAGCGCATAACCCTCATTATCATCATCACTTTCATCTTGCGCAAATCCCTCCTCATCATCCCCATCACCACTTGAACCCAAGTTGAATTCCTCATCTTCACTCACTATGTCGCCATGATCATTAAGATACATCACCTTCTTATTGACACAATCTTTAGCATAATGACCATAACCCTGACACTTAAAACACTTAACATGAGATTTAGAGGAAGAACTAGATGAAGGTTTAGAATCGGATTTAGGACTTACTCCCCTTTGTTGCGCAACCTCCTTCTCCTTATTGAACGATTTCTCATCCTTCTTGATTGGAGTTTTCCATGAATTTGATGATGAAAATCCTTTCTTGGCGCCACTCCTCTTAACTTGCCCCTCAGTCTTCAAGGCTTGTTGTAACAAGTCTTCAACATCATAATATTGTTGCATCTCCACAATATCATATATCCCTCTATTCAACCCCGCAAGAAACCTAGCCATGGTGGCTTGTGATGGTTCCTCAATTTCTGCCCTAGACATCAACAACATCATCTCTGAGTAGTACTCATCAACACTCTTCGATCCTTGCCTCAAGGTTTGCAAAGTTTGGTAAAGGGAATTGTTGTAGTAGCTTGGCACAAATCTCTTTCTCATTACAGTCTTCAATTCCGCCCAAGTATTTATAGGTCTCTCTAAATTTCCTCTCCTTGACTGCACCAATTGATTATACCAATTCAAAGCATTCTCAACAAATTCAAGGATACCAATTTGTAACTTCTTAGTTTCGGCAAAGGGGTGATAATCAAAATACATGTCCAATTTTGATTCCCACTCTAAGTAATCCGAAGGTATCACTCTCCCATTGAACTTTGGAATTTTGTATTTGATGTTGTCCTTAGGCTCATCTCTTTGTTCACCTCTCCTAGGCCACAAGTTTTCATTGTAGGCTTGGCCTCCAAGTTCTTGCTGCCTCAATCTCTCCATTGGATCAATTCTCCTAACAACTTGCCTTTGTTGACGTTGTTGTTGTTGTTGATCCCTTTGCTCATTGCCTTGTGCGGCATTATTCTCTCTTTGTTGAGGTGGTGGTTCTTGTTGATTCGAACCTCCAAGGCCTCCAATCTTGTTGTTATAGTGCCTAATTGTTGCATAATAGCTTGCAACGAGGTAGCCACATCATTGGCTTGATTTTGATCTCCCATTGTACCTACACACAAAGAAAAGGTAGTAACAAAAATTCCTCACAAGTGTGTGTGTGAATTACCTTTGTTGTGCTCTCGAGTTTGCACTCAACCTATGGATTGACAATCCACTACTCTCTTAATGATCTCACAAGATTATGCCTTTTTCTAGCTTCAATAGACCTAATAAGAGCAAATTGTTAGAGTACTACTTTCTTCTCGTGACCTACTTGAGGAACAAATAATTAAGAGCAATAACTTGAGTGAATCAAAATAAGAGTGATCTATAAACAATCCAAACAGCCTTTTCTCTCCCAAACTTGCTGCACAAAACACAATTAATCAACACAAATCAAGCAATTCAATCAAATAAAAAACCCTACCACTTAGATCCAATTTAGTACCACTTGTCTCCAATAGGGTTTAGACTTGAAATTCTTCAAATTAATTCTCAATTCACAACAAAAGAAACCCAAGAATCTCAAACAAACAATCAATTAGGGTTAGATAAAATCAATTGAATCCAATGCTCAAAACAAACCCTAATCCCCAATTTCCCAAATCAAGAACCCTAGATTCTGTAAAAAATCGATAACGCCACAAATTTTTCTGATTTTTTTTATATTTTTCCCAGAAAGAACACACTAAAAGAAGTCTAGATCTCAAATTTCAAAGCTTTCCGAGCTCAAACGAAGCCAGAATAAATTCCACAAGGTTCTGGTCGATTTTTTTTTTTGATATTTTTCTATTAAACTACAAGGTATGAGGACTCCAAATTTGAAATTTCAAAGCGATTGGAGTTAAGATGAAACCACAATAAAGTTTTGAATTTTCTGACTTTTTGAATCTAAGAACTTGAAATTTGCGATGGATGAAACTTGATGATAGATGAATTGAAGGATAGATTTACCGATTCAAGATGACAACCTATGCTCTGATTACCAACTGATACGAATCTAGTTGCTTTAGATTCAAAATCTAACCTTGAAAATCTATCAAAGTCGACTTGAACTTCCTCAACTTCTAGATGGGTAGATCGATGACCTTCACAAGGCCATTCCTCATCTTTCATCGGCCTTAAGTCTTCAATTAGACATGCAATTGTTAACTTAAGATCACAAGATTATCAAACAATCAAGTTATCACAACTTAATTATTTGCTAGGACTCTACAAGATTGAAGAACCCTAAGTTTTGCTCAAACTAGAACAATGAAGCTAAGATAATCAATTTGGGTGAAAACCTCAATTTTATTAATCAACTCAACTTATGTTTACAAGAGATATTGGACGCCTTATATTGTAGTAGGGGCCAACGTAATACCTTAAATCCTAAGCCCTAAGGGGCGACTAAACATAAAGGAAGGAGCAACGAAAGATCCTACTCCTTATCCTACTAGGAAATTGAAATAACAAGTCTAATTAAACAAGGATTGGACTTAGTCAAACAAGGCCCAACCCAGTGTCATCTAAACTAATTAAATAGCTAATCTAAGATAGAATAAAGCCTACAATGGACGAATTACACAATGAATGAACTAATACTCATCGATTTCAAGTAAAGTGCACAACTTGGAATCGATGGGAATATTCCTTTGCTTATGATCTTCAATACTCTTCAATTGATCTCCAATGGACTTCAAGCCTTCAAAATGAGCTCGAACAAGGCTTGTTAATGCATCTTTGAACTTCTTAGCTCTTGCTCTAGTCATAGGACCTAAAGGCATCTTCAATGGATCTAATGGCATTTTAGGCAACTCTTTGGTGCTTGAATCATCTTTGTGCGCAACCCTAGCATCTTCTAGCAACTCCAAGCTTCCTTGCCGCATATGCACATCATCTCCATGATCTTCATTGTGTTCTTCAAGACCATGATAGGCCTTGGCGCATCATCCTCTAAAGTGTGTAGCATTTAAAACAAAAACTAAGTTTACTCTCTTCTTCATATGGACATTTAGAAATTGTTATTAGTTGTTTGATAAGACATTGCATCACTGGAAAAAAATGGTTTGTGGTCTCTTAAAATTCACAAATTGCATCTTTAGCTAAGTTAACATTATTGAAAAACAAATCAATAACTTGATAATTAACCATTTTCGGTTTTGTTATCAAATTAAAATAAACCCTATTTGTTATGTTTTTGGGTTGGCCAATAAGTCCATTTGTTTTCTAAAAAAAGTCTTGTCTATAATGGACTAATCATATCATCAGTATAAGATTTAGCTTTAATTTTTACTTTAGAAATTTTATATCAGAGCTTTTAAACGTTTATGCTGCTAACCAACTAATGTTACAATTCTAAATTGTAATTCATGGGTTGAATAGCACGAATAGACATCATTAAAAAGGGCTCCCACACAACATAGGTCTTAGCTAAGTCTTGAAAATTCTCTGTAAATTAAGAACTACTCAACTCAAATCATAGAAAATTCTTTGCAAATTAAGAAATACTCAACTCAAATCTTGATCCTTAGCTATCTTATCTAACAACTTTGTTTTAACTTAAAAGAAAATATTATTTATTTTGTAGAATAATTAAGTAGAGATAGGGGGATATGATTTATTATAACATTTATTGTGTGAAAGAATAATTAAGTAGAGATAAGGGGGATAGGATTTATTATAACATTTATTATGTGAAAGGAAACTGATAATTCCAAAAAAGGGCTCAAGGGCAATAACTGGCTAGAAACTAACATAGGGTCTTCTTAGTAATTTGGCAAATGAGAAAAGACAAAAAAAGGATAAAAAAAGTTCAAATGGAGCCTCCTCATCGATCCTCAAAAGGGGCATTTAGTAATTTTATTGGGTGTTTCAAATAATATGTAGTATATATATATATATATATATATATGTGGTTGTAATAATGCAATGTCATAAGCACGTGGTAACTCCCAGTTGCTCGAATTTATGGATCACCACTCCAAATTCAACTCGACCAACTCATATATAACTTCCGTTAAATGTGTTGAGGTAATTGATTTGTTACTTTGATTTACTCCATGACCATCCTGGTAACCTCTGTGAAATATGATGAGGTAATTGTTTAGTTTTTGTTGGAAATTTGGGCTTTACACCCATGATAGTCCAGCCCAACAAAGGAATTATTTTTGGTAATTTAGTCTTAATTAAATTAACAAGATAGAGCTAATTTCTTGATAAATTCCTTGCAAATTAAATCAGAAATTATCTAGATAGTATTCAAGTCGAATACAACCACTCACATATAAAAGAGAAAAGAAACTACGTTAGTTTCAACTCTTAACCAATTGCATCAGATAGTTGACAACTTTCTACTGAAAAGCTTATCCCTCCATTGCTAGGAAAAAAGGGTTTTTGCATTGTGAAGAGTGAGACTTCTGCTCATCCCTGTAGTAAAAGTTCACCACGAGTATCGACGATCAACAAACATCGTAATCGATCCACCAAGATCCCGATTTGAATTCTTTTAGCTTCCATAATTTATTTATTTAATAACATAGTTAATTATTTTAATCCATATTTAATTGCTATACTCCGTATATGATGTTTTTCCTTACAGTTTTACTTTGATTTACTTTTCATGTTTCCCTTTGAGAAGCTTTAATTTGTTTGTCACTTACAAAAAATAAACAACAAATACAAAATTTATCCAGAAATCTTTTCCTTTCCTAATGCACAAAATTCAAAAAGTAAGATTAAAATGATAACTCCATCATTCCACCAACTTTCTTAGAATTTGTTAATGAGTCCCAACCGATTTGAGACAACTGTTGAGGGAGTATTTTTCAGCAATTATTGTCTATTATATTTTTTTGATCCGCCTGATTTTACCGACAGTTATCCCGCGTCCCACCTAATAATTAAGGTAACAATTTAATTCTAGGTTTAGCTCCTAGTTATAAATAAGAGGAGTTTGCAGGGTAAATCCCTTGAGTTTAGTCTATTATTAAATAGAATTTTAGAAATTATAGTAAATTTTGTAATGAGATATCAGGTGGGACTCTTTGCGGGTCAAGTTGGCAGGCTCTGTCACAAAATTCTATTTGTTTAGGTAATTGTCTATTATATTTAATTACAATTTGGAGGTCGTTGAAAATGAAATCACATATTATACTTATTTAACGTTAGTGCCAATAAAATCAATCAATAAAAAATGAAAGTTCGAAAAGGATTGATGTTGTCTCAACAAGTATTCATAAGCGGGTACCGAAATCAACCTATAACATTGTTTTTAGTAAAAAACAGACATGTACAAATCATAGAATGTATATTTTTTAGTAAAAAACAGACATGCACAAATCATAGAATGTATAAATATATATAGACACACCCACATTAATTACTAGCTAAAGTCAACCAAATTGGCATAACAATAATGTGCTCATACATAATCCAAGTTGCATAAATTGGCAATGCAACTTTCCACTTGTAATAAGCCTTTGTGAATCAATTATTATTTAATCTTATCAGGGATTATCAACCCAAAGTAATAAATTTTGTTAATGTACTGAAAGTGGAGGATCCAAGATATGCAATCCTTACTTAATTTTCGCAATTTAAAATATATACTAAAAATTAAAACATGGTATAAAGCATTGTTATTATTATCTCCATTCCAATTTATCTGTCAGTTTAGCACAATTCACACAGATTAAGAAAGTATTAAAAGTTGATAAATTTCAAAGAAAAAATCCCTTAAAGGACTATATTATCCTTCATATAATACTCTATACTCCTTCCATTCCATTTTAATTTTCGTTTTAGAAAAAAAATTTTGCTCCAATTTAATTGACGTTTTCAGAGTCCATTTTAATTTGGATTCCATTGTTCCAACTATACCCCTTTTATCTTTCCACCTAACCGTACTTATTGTCTGTAATGTACAATGTAATTTCATCAATGCCGTATATATTTTCAAGGTTCTTTCAACAAGTTCTTTATCTCTTCATTTACCACTATATAATGTGAGTAAGAGTATTGCATATCTCCATTACAAGAAAGGAAGGGACGTTTGAAAATTTCAGATTTGGTAGCTAAGCATTTTTCTATTTCAACTGGTGTAAGATGGAGGAACCAGTGGTAATCGACCTGAATGCACATGCAGCTCATGGATTTGATTTGAACAAGCTTCCAGAAAAAGAAGAAGAACCCGGAAGAAGCTTTTGAGGCAGGTGGGCTTAATTTAAACAAATTTCCAGAGGAAGGAGAAGCTTTTGAGGATCAGGAAATGTAGAAAGAGCTTAGGAAACTGTTATCTTCCAAAGTTCTATTAAGGTTTTTAATTCTCGTGTCTCCTTTATTCTTGTACTAGAACTATTGGATTGTGATTTTGAATGTCTCCTTTATTCTTGTACTAGAACTGTTGGTTTGTGATTTTGGTGAAATTTCATCTCATTCGGACACAGTCGAAAAACTTTGTCTCGGTTTTCAATTAACGACAAGTTGTCGGTTTAAGGTGATCTGAGCATGGTTTTCGGGCAAAACGAGTTACGTCACCCTAGATACATGATATTATGACTATACGCCAAGTTTGAGCCATTTCAGGTGTCAGTGATAACTTTTATACTCTTTTCAATTAAGGACATGTGGCCTTTCCACCCCAGTTTTTGCCATTTTTCGAGATTGATGATATTTTTATGAAACCATGAGCTTAATATGATTAACTATGGTGAATTTCGTGGCTTTGATGTTAAGAGTTCAAATCTTGACATTCGAAAGCCATCTCCCTATCAACTTAGTTGTTTCAAGCTTAGGAGGAGGTGACAAGACATGCTGAATCGCATCAGGAAGATGATGAATTCGAAAATCAAGTATTGGGATGTCTCACCATGGATTCTAGAAGGTATGTGGCGTCCCAGAAGGCTAGTTCAAAGCAATTTTCTGGAAATTTCCTGAAGATTGAAGTCATCTCTTGACGTAGTTCAATCTGAGTCAGAAACTGCCAAGTCCATTAAGCCTGAAGGCTCATGCCGACCCCTATATAAAGGGATCGACCCCTATGCTTCAAGCCACGCTTCAACACGCTACAAACTTGCTCCGTGCAAAAAATCAAGCTCCGTGCTTTTTCTTAGGAATCTCCACGATTTACTCTAGTTCATCATGAGTTCTTACTCGTTCTTCAATATTTCTTTGTTTCAATATTGTCTCTGGACAAAAGAACACAATTTTAGTGTTTCTCTCTTTTAATCTTGTCTCCGGACATACAAACACTGTACACGTGTTTTTGTCTTCGGAAATAACAATCAGCTTGTTATTTTTCTTTCATTTTTAATAAGAACAACTTCTGCAACGCAAATTTAGGAAAACTTGTCTGGTATCGATGATTTAAATGCTTTGGTGTGACTTTGATCCAGTCCCCACAAATCGCTCTGATCTTTAATCCGCAGCTCCGCGCACTAAATTCACGTTTTTTCCACTTCTTTATCAATTTCAGCAAATTGATTGGCACGCCCTCAAGCGGTCATTTAGTTTTTAACGCAAAAACTGTCAAGAGAATTTTGGCAAAACAATTTCATATAATGCCCAAAACAATGATTCAAAGTTATGCTACCTTAAAAGTTTCCAGAGCATGCCTCAGGTTTTGTCTAATTCTCATTCCATAGACACTATAACATTCATTCATCAAACTTTTTGTTCTCTTCTTTCTTTATATGCTATAAAAAGTAAAAACTGAAGTAATCGCTAGTTGTTCAGAGAATGTTGTAAACCTTACCTGTCCATTAGCAATTATCAGCAAAACATGGTATTGACCACCCGCTTTGCTCAACAATGGTCATTGCCATTTGAATCATGGGTGCAAAAGATGTTGGTCCTGCCATAAGCTCAATTTTGAGTATATTCAATAACAGACAGAAAGTGATGTCTCCTTCCTACAAACCAAATAAACTCCAACATAAAAAAATAGAAAGAAATCATTGTCAGATGCTCAATTTCTTTATGAAAAGATGGCTACTGTAATTGAACATATTCAAAATCTTGCTGCCTAAATATACCTCAAAAACCTGCCAAGATTCTTGATTCAAAAGAATCAAGAGTTGAGAAATGAAAAAGGTGAAGGAAGATGAAAATTTTGAGAGCAACAAAAATCTATTCTGCAAAGTAATTAAATATAACGGACAAATGAAAGCTCCTTGGAAAATTACTAATATGAAATTAAGACTAACAAAATGCAGAAAGGCTGCTGGTTCTCATGACCGATTCAAAGATAAATGACCATTGAAAACTTCTTGCAAATGGATTATTTGGAAAACGAAAAAGGAAAATTCCTATTACAAGTAGATTTGATAATTAAACACTCCAAGAAACTCCAAGAAAAGAGAGCAGAGGAAGAAACTCTAGATGGATTTTCCAAAGATAACCCACACAAGAGATGACTATAAGCAAGAATTCTATATTCTTTAAAATTGAAAAGAAAATTTAACCCAAGCTTTATCAAAATATAAATAAAAAAAGCGATATATCACATTGAATCATATACGTAACCTCACCAGCAAGATGATGCAGGCAAGGAACACAATATACTAGAAACAAGAACACACCAGACTAGACAATAAAACATGTTCTTCTGCTTCATGAACAACTTTATTCGTTAATAAAATTCCATTGCCTTTGCCTTTTACAAAAAAATACTAGCAGAGACACATGAATTCATTATATTTAAACAAAGCTTACAAAGCCGAAACAAAAAGCAACAATACATAACCTATGTCACATAGGTGATTCACAAAAAGATGCAACAATACATAAACCAAACTTGCAAAAAAAAAAAAAAGAACCAAAAATTCAAATTTGGGTTGCTAAACAGAAAGTTGCAATCATGTAACATAGGTGATTCATTTCTCCTAATTACTTGGCGTCATGAAGTAAAAATAGAAATAAAGTTTAGCTTAAAAGATCGACAACTTCTTGTACCAATGCTGCCTCACAATTCATTTGAGTAGGAAGCTTGCCATCCCTTTCTAACATTGTTTTGCTAATCTTGTACCTATTAGATCCTCCTGCTTTCATGGTTTCTATCATGCACTACTTCAATGTCAGAAATATACGGTTAGATTTACCTGCAGGAAAACCATCGAATGACTTTTCAACAGCAGCAACAAGCTCATCAACATTTCTAGGTGCCTCTTGATAATGTAAGGATTGTATTGCGCTAAAGAAACCAAGATCCAACACATTCAAATCCGGGGAGTTCGGTGGTTGGTTAGTTAAACGAATATCCAATCATTCTTTCAAAGCTGCTTGAGGAAATGCATCGTCATTCTTACCAATATGTGGTCTAGCATTATCTTGTTGAATGAAGATGGGAGAACATAAATCCTCTGTTGGCCATTTTTCCTTGATTGCAGGCAACAACTTTTGAATCAAGTATGTCCACATGGTGTCTCTGTTCACTTTGGTTGTTGATTTTGTCTCCAAAGTTCATGCAGATCTATTAATACTACTCATTATGGCTGGCTCTCTTGTCACAAAGGGAAACACACCAATTTTTCCATCAAAGATTTCATCTCATTGTGCATCAAACCTTGGGCGAGCAATTGCAACTAGAAACATGACCTTTCCAATGAAGTGCTTGTTGCCGCATGTGCATAATGGATCTTCCTCATCTGGCAACAAGTAATATTTCTGAAATTGTTTGGTCAGGTTGAACCATTTCTCATCAATGTGGATGGCATTATAATTCCCCTAGAAGATTGGATCTTGTGGTAAGCTCGTTTCCTCAAGCATGGAAAGGCAGAATTGCAATCTTGTTCTTTTATTTTCATCATTTATTAAAGGTTTTATAGCACTTGAATGGCGACGAAAACCTCCCGCCTTGAAAATCCTGAACAATGTGGTCCTTCTCATATTAATGGCACAAGCTAATGCTGCAAGAGATGTTCGTTTACGTAGAGGGATGTCCTTAAATAGAGCCAAACCAAGTTCAACCCTCTTCTGACCACAATTTTTTGTCCTTTTATGGGATACATCACCATGTTCGCCATAGCCTGATTGCTTCCATATACGTTGGTCAGTATGAATGAAAACTGAATATAGTGATGCGACAGTTGCTGTCATGCCCTTCTTCAATTTTCGATCTATGCTTTTCTCCAACAGCGTTTCGTATATGACCATACACTCATTATTGCTCAAAATTTTCAGTTTCTTCACAGCACTCTGTGCTTGTGGCAATTCCACATTTTGATTGCCATTACTGAAGGTTTCTCCTGTGGAAAAAGGAAGATGTGATTTGAATGGATTGTAAATGCAAACATACAAATAAAAAACTGAATGGATTTAACACTCCACGTACCAAAACTCATAAATCAGATAGAAAACCAAAAAAAAAAAGAGTGGATTAATCACTAATCTTTCAACTACCAGGAAGCAAGGAGGAAATTATCACCCCTCAATTACTCAAACTATCCCAACGCCAAATGAAAATGATTGGATTGTTGATAGGACAAAAGGCCAGAGTACGATGGGAAGAGAAAATTAGATAGAGCAAGGTGAGGAGAGCAAGAAAATAAGGTGAGAAACAGAGAGAACAATATTGAGCATATAAATTTTTTCTGGATCCAGGCTCAGCACTCCCATTGCAACAACTTTCTTAACAAAATCCACAAAACAACAAAGAAATACTAAAATCTAGCGAATAACAACTTTATTGCTAAGAAGAAGAAGAAGGCAAATCAAATACCAATTCTTATGCTTAAGTCCTGATGGTGTTCTACTTCCACGGCTGCATCATTTTCTAGCGTATTTAAGTCCAGAATGATTAAGATAAATCATGCATGCGTTGGACTAGTTGGATTGACATTAACATCTTGCAAATTACTCTCATTTATCTGCCATTTGATGCAGTTTACCTTGCAATGACAAGATAAGAACTGCTTTTATACCGATATCAAATTTTGCTAAACCAATTTCAATTTGGTGGGAAATTATGGATGAATTTTAAAATTTACATTCAAATTTTGGCGCAAGAATAATTTTAAACAACTCCATAATTTACATTTAAATCAGGTTTTATGGGATTAGTTGGCTAATGGGTGAGATTTAGTCTGAGTAAACCATGTCTTAATGACAGCAGTTGGGGAGTAAGTCCTAATAGCATTATGCGTTGTTAATTAATAGAGTATTAGAAGCTGGAAAATACAATTTAAGGGTATTTTAGTCCATTTAAATTGTGTCTTAATATGTGTGTATAGTAGTCTAAAACAATAATTAAATTGGAATCGAGGGAGTATCTTTTGAATGACATTTTCTTTCCATCTTTAAAAAGGGAATTTCTACTGTTTTGGTATTCTAAATTGATAGATATTGTTGAAAAAAAATTGGCTAAAGTGACAATTAATTTGGAAAGGTATAATATTAACTAATTAATATATTAATGGAGAAATAGCTAGGTCATGAAGACCCACCTCCATTCTAGTTCTATACACTAGTAGCTAGCATAAGTATTCAATAATAAAAAAAACAAAGATATTGTGGTGAAAAGTTGTCATGATAAACCATGCACCAGAACCTTCATTATTCCTAGCTAATTAACAGTATTAACGATAACAAACTTTGACAATTACCTAATTTTTGTCCTTTATCCTTATTATTATTATTATTATCATCTTATCTTTTTTAATATGTACTACGTAACTCATGATTGCTTAATTTTGAATTTGAACCATAAGTAGTTTCTAAAATTTGATTGGATAGAACCATGTGGCTTATACATTTTAATCAGCCTTATTGCTGTTTTATCAATACATAGCCACAAATTGGTGATATATGATTGGTCTCCCGTAAAATCTAAGGTCTTTTTCATCTATGCTATGTTTAGTAGGAAAGAAAGAAATTGCATGGAAATGAAATAGGGAAGGGAAGGAAATAGGAAGGAAGAGAAAATAAAGTTACACTTCCCTTTATTATTTGGTAAAGAAGGATGGAAATTAGAAAAAAAAATATATTCAATAAGGTAAAATTGTAATAACATGACTAATTTAAGCTATAAATTAAGGAAATGGGACTTTCCTCCGAATGTTGGAAGGAAATGATCCTAAAAAAATAACTCATTGCATTTCTCTCATATATTGCCTTCTTATTCCTTTCCTTTGTTGTATTTCCCTCCTACCAAACAAAAGAAAATTACAATTCTCTCCCACTTTCTTTCCTCTCTACTTCCCTCCTATCAAACATAGCGTGACATTAAATTATAATTAGTAAATATGACCTAATTGTCCTATAAAAAAGTAACTACGACCCAATTAAGTATAAGATATTTGGAATTTTAATGGGCTAACAAATTCTCGAAATTCTGCTGGTATATATGTATGGCTTAATTTGAATATCTTGCTTTGTTATCGTGAAATACAGAAGCTCTTGGTCCACAATAGGTCTTCTATATGGATATTGCAAAAGCAGCTTTTGATCTTAAAATGCCACTTAAAAGGAAAAATAAAAATAAAAAATTCATTATTGTGAAATGTGAACCAAACGACTCTTAATTAAAAAGAAGAGCTAAGCTAAGATAGCATATGTACACATTTGCAAAATTGCAATACGTGAGAAGTGAGGACCAGCATTTAGCATTGGCGTGCATAGTATGTGCCCTTTTAATCCAGTTATCAAACGTACGAAATTTTCTTATTCGCTGAGTGGAGTTTCCTGTTACCAAAAAGAAAATTGAGTGGACTCCAATAAATGAATAAGAAAATCCTTGATTGATCATGTTTATTTATTTTCTTTTCCCTAAAAACCAGGATAATTTATTAAAAGAAATAATTGGTTATAATATTAATTAGATTAGAATCCGTGTGTTGCACCGGGATTTGTTCAAATTTTAAAGTAAATATTTGAAATTATAATTTATTTATGAATAATCCATTAGTCACATAATATTTGAATTTTAGTTAGCAACAAACTTGATAAGAATGAACATTATTTTGTAATGAAAGTTTAGTTACGTTGCAAAGTTAAACAAAAAAAGTATTATTAAATCTTTATTTTACCCATGTAAAACCTTTGTAATTTGTTGAAAAATATTACTAAATATTTATTTTACTAAATCTTTATAATATGTAGAGAAACATTATTATTTCTTTTTAATGAATAATTTTAATACAGCATCACTGAAATTTCCATATTGTACACGTAGCTTAAAAAAGTAATACATACACCATTTTCTCGACAATTATTTGAAACATTGTCAATAGAGTTTTTATACTACAAATGGACTGAAAAACTAACACATACACTTTATTACTTAATTAATAGTGTATTTAATATTGAAAATATACCCTAAAAAGGCACATGTCAACCCTTTAACCCCGCATTAAAGTCTGCTAAACTCTACTGACAATGGAAGATATAATTTTCCTATCTTAATAACATTGTAAGCTTTATAATAAGGATTATTATACAATATACTGTCAATGTAAATTTTGGACTCCATAAGCGGGTTAAGAAGTTGACACATACCCTATTTCATAATTAATTAAATATTTATAATATTTAATATTAATACATATTCCCTAAGGGGACACATGTCAATCCTTAAACCATGCACGTGCAGTCTGTTAAACTCCACTGACGGTGTATTGTATAATTTTTTTATAGGATTGTTATACAATACACTGTCAGTGTAAATTTTCAACTCCATAAGCGGGTTAAGAAGTTGACACATACTCTATTTCATAATTAATTAAATATAAAATATTAATACATATTCCCTAAGGGGACATATGTCAACCCTTAAGCCATGCGCGTGCAGTCTGCTAAACTCCACTGACGATGTATTGTATATTTTTTTTATAGGATTGTCATACAATACACTATCAGTGTAAATTTTGAACTCTATAAGCGGGTTAAGAAGTTGACACATACCCTGTTTCATAATTAATTAAATATAAAATATTAATACATATTCCCTAAGGGGACACATGTCAACCCTTAAGCCTGCGCGTGCAGTCTGCTAAAATCCACTAACGGTGTATTGTATAATTCTTTTATATGATATTATTATACAATACACTGTCAGTATAAATTTTGGACTCCATAAGCGGGTTAAGAAGTTGACAATATACCCCATTTAATAATTAATTAAATATTTAATATTAATACATATTCCCTAAGGGGATACATGTCAACCCTTAAACCCCGCACATGTAGTATGCTAAACTCCACTGACAATGTATTGCATAATTTTTCTTATAGGATTATTATACAATACACTGTCAGTATAAAATTTGGACTCCATAAGTGGGTTATGAAGTTGAAACATACCCTATTTCATAATTACTTAAATATATATACTAAATGTTAATTGAAACAGCCATGAAATTTACCAGAGGCCCCTTTTGAGGATCGATGAGGAGGCTCCATTTGAACTTTTTTGTCATTTTCTGCCTTTTCTCACTTGCCAAATTACTAAAAAATGCCCTGAGTTAGTTTCTCACCATTTCGTTTCCTTAAGCCTCTTTTTGTAATTCGGCCTAAAATAGGCCCATATAAGGATTTTATCTCATTGGCTCAGTTAGTGATGCGCCAAGGGCTTATCATGGTCTTGAAGAACTCAATGGAGATCATGGAGAAGATGAGCACTTGCGGCAAGGAGGCTTGCAGAAGCTTGAAGATGCTAGGGATACACACAAAGAAGTTTCAAGCTCATCGGAGTTGGTTTCAAGCTCATCGGAATTGCCTAAGGTGCCATTTGATCCATTGAAGATGCCAATAGGCCCAATGACAAAAGCAAGAGGTAAAAGGTTCAAGGAAGTATTATTGGGCCTCATTAGAGTTCATCTTGAAGAGTTAAAGGCCATCGGAGTTCATTTGAAGGGCATTAGAGATCATATGCCATGGAATATTCCCATCGATTCCAAGTTGTGTACTTTACTTGAAATCGATGAGCATTAGCCCATTAGAGTTGTAATTTGGCCATTGCGGGCTTTATTCTATCTTTATTTAGCTATTTGTTTAGTTTAGATGACATTAGGTTGGGCCTTGTTTGACTAAGTCCAATCCTTATTTTAATAGGACTTGTTATTTCAATTTCTTAGTAGGAAAGGGAAAAGGATTTTTCATAGCTCTTTCCATTACCCCTAGGGCTTAGGATTTTAGCTATTATGCCGCTTCCCCTATGCCCATATAAAGGCATCAACCCCCTCTTGTAAGCACAAGTTGAGTTGATTAATAAATTGAGGTTTTTACACCCAAATTGATTATCTTAACTTCATTGTTCTAGTTTGAGCAAAACTTAGGGTTCCTCAATCTTGTAGAGTCCTAGCAAACAATTAAGTTGGGATACTTGATTGTTTGTTAATATTTTTATCTTAGGTGTTCAATTGCAAGTCAAATTGGAGGTCTAAGGCTGACGAAAGAAGAAGATTGCTTAGGTGAAGAAAACCGACATACTCATCTAAAAGTTGAAGTTGTTCAAGTTGATTCTTGGCAGGTCACAAGGGTAGATTTGAATCTTAAACAACTAGATTCGTATCAATTGGTATTCAGAGCATAGGTTGTCATCTTCAATAGGTAAATCTATCCTTCTATTCATCTATCATCAAGTTTTTCATCCATCTCATCCATCAAAGTTTTTTTTTTCAAATTTTTAAGATTCAAAAATTCTGAAAATTCAAAAATTCATTCTGGTTTCATCTTAACTCCAATCGACTTGAAAATTCAGATCTTGTGGAATTCATTCTGGCTTCGTTTGAGCTCGGAAAGGTTTGAAATTTGAAATCTAGACTTCTTTTAGTGTGTTCTTTCTGGGAAAAATATTGAAAAAAATAAAAAAAAATCTGTGTCGAAATTGAAATTTTTCAGGTTCATAATTCTTGATTTGGGAATTTGGGGATTAGGGTTTGTTTTGAACAATTGGTCAATTGATTGCATTTAACCCTAATTGATTGTTTGTTTGAGATTCTTGGGTTGCTTTTGCTGTGAATTGAGATCTAATTTGAAGAATTTCAGGTTTAAACCCTATTGGAGACAAGTGGTACTAAATTGGATCTAAGTGGTACTAGGGTTTATAATTGATTGAATTGATGGATTTGTGTTGCTAATTGTGTTTTGTGCAGCAAGTTTGGGAGACAAAAGGCTGTTTGGATTGTTTAAAGATCACTCTTATTTTGATTCACTCAAGTTATTGCTATTAATTGTTTGTTCCTCAAGTAGGTCACGAGAAGAAAGGAGGTTCTAACAATTTGCTCTTATTAGGCCTATTGAAGCTAGAAAAATGCATAATCTTGTGAGATCATTAAGAGAGTAGTGGATCGCCAATCCATAGGTTGAGTGCAAACACGAGAGCACAACAAAGGTAAATCACACACACACTAGTGAGGAATTTTTATCACTAACGTTTCTTTGTGTGTAGGTACAATGGGAGATCAAAATCAAGCCAATGATGTGGCTATACCTCGTTGCAAGCTATCATGCAACAATTAGACACTATAACAACAAGATTAGATGCCTTGGAGGTTCGAAATCAACATGCTCAAAATCAACAAGAACCACCACCTCAACAAAGAGAGAATAATGCATCACGAGACAATGAGCAAAGGGATCAACAACAACAACAACCTCAACAAAGGCAAGTTATTAGGAGAATTGATCCAATGGAGAGATTGAGGCAACAAGAGCTTGGGGGCCAAGCCTACAATGAAAACTTACGGCCTAGGAGAGGTGAACCAAGAGATGAGCCTAAGGATAACATCAAGTACAAAATACCAAAGTTCAATGGGGAGGGACACCTGCGGATTACTTGGAGTGGGAGTCAAAATTGGACATGTACTTTGATTTTCATCCTTTTGCCGAGACTAAGAAGGTACAAATTGCTATTCTTGAATTTGTTGAGAATGCTTTGAATTGGTATAAACGATTGGTGCAGTCAAGGAGAAGGAATTTGGAGAGACCAATTGACACATGGGCCGAATTGAAGAGTTGCATGAGGAAGAAATTTGTTCCAAGCTTCTACATCAATTCTCTATACCAAAGCTTACAAACTTTTAGGCAAGGATCAAAGAGTGTAGATGAGTACTACTATGAGATGATGTTGATATCAAGGGCTGAAATTGAAGAAGCTCCACAAGCCACCATGGCTAGGTTTCTTGCGGGTTTGAATAGGGAGATTCATGACATTGTGGAGATGCAACAACACTATGATGTGGAGGAGTTGTTACAACATGCATTAAAGGCGGAGGGGCAAATCAAAAGGAGTTGTGCAACAAGGAGAGGATTTTCATCATCAAACTCATGGAAAACTCCAATCAAGAAAAATGAGAAAACTCAAAGTAAGGAGGTGGCGCAAAAGGGGTGAGTTACACCTAAATCAGATTTTAAATCTTGATCTTCATCTACTTCTAACTCTAAATCTCACCTTAAGTGTTTCAAGTGTGAAGGTTTTTGTCATTATGCTAAGGATTGTGTTAACAAGAAGGTGATGTATCTTAATGATCATGGTGAAATTGTGAGTGAAGAAGATGATTTTAGTGATGGAGATGATGAGGGAGGATCTGCGCAAGAGGGAGATGATGATGGTGATGAGTTAGCTTCACTTAAGGATTTGGTTGCTATGAGAGCCTTGAGTGCATATGTGAAAGATGATGTGCAAAATCAAAGAGAAAACTTGTTCCATATGAGGATGTATGCGAATGGAAAGCCTAGTAGTTTGATCATTGATGGTGGGAGTTGTACAAATATAGCTAGTTTGTATTTAGTGAAGGAGTTGCAATTACCCACTACCAAACACCCTAAACCCTATAGTTTAGGATGGATCAACGACAAGGAGTTGATTAAAGTTAACAAACAAGTTTTAGTTTCTCTTTCTTTGGGCAAATACAAAGAGGATGTCTTATGTGATGTTTTGCCAATGCAAGCATGCCATGTGCTACTTGGTCGACCATGGCAATGACAACAAGGTGAAGCATGATGGTGAGTCCAACAAGTACACCTTTATGCATGGTAAGAGGTCTGTTACTTTAATTCCTTTATCACCTCAAGAAGGTTTAAAAGATCAACTTAAATTGAAAGAGGATTTTGTTAAGTTAGACGATGAATTCAAGATTAAAGAAAAGACAAAGCATGTTAGTTCTAGTGATTGCATTGGAAATACAATTGTGCAAGCTAGTTCTAAGAAAGTTGTTAAAGAGTGTATGTTAGCTTCTAAGAGTGAGATTAAGAGTGCTTTGAAAGATAACTCTGTTTTATTCTTACTTTTGCTTAAAAAATTACACTTGTGAGTACTAACAACTTGGCTGGAGAACTTCCAAACAAAATTGTTTCTCTTTTAGATGAGTTTGCAT
>AWUE01012763.1:0-26717 GCA_001974825.2 Corchorus olitorius
AAAAAACCAAGCTCCGTGCTTATTTTCTCCTGGCTATGCGCCATATTTCACTCTTGTTCATCACGAGTTCTTCACTCGTTCATCTAAATTTTCCTTGTTTAGATCTTGTCTCAGGACAAATAAACACTCTTTTAGTGTTTTTCTCTTGTTTCAATCTTGTCTCCGGACATACAAACACTGTACACGTGTTCTTCATTCAGAAATAACAGATCAGTTTGTTATTTTCTTTTCAATTTCAATTGCAATCAAAGAATATCTCTTAGATCTGATCCAAAAGAGAAGAGGCCCAGTTTTGAGAAGCAGTTCGTGTGGATCCAATGATTTAGATGCTCCGGTGTGACTTTGATCCAGTCCCCACAATCGTTCTGATCTTTTAATCTGCTGCTCTGCGCACCAGATCCAGTTTTTACAACCTCTTTGACAATTTCAGCAAATTGACTGGCACGCCCTTACGCTGTCATAAAGAATTCTCCCTGAAAACTCTAGCAAGAGATTTTTGGCGCAACATCTCTTTTTGGCACGCCCGGTGGGACAAGCACATCTGCTCTCCCTCTCTGGCGCCCTCAGTACTCTCTTTCCCTCTGCATAGTTGGCGATCCCCGGCTCTCTTTTTCTCCTAATCACTCAGCAAGGTGTCCGCCTCACTCAAAGGTCCACACCAAATCACTTTCCCTGGCACTTGAAGCAGGACAAGACAGCAGATCTCTCCTCCTCTCAACGTCTCAGGGTAATTTTTTTTAGTTTTTCTTTTCCCTTCCCTTCTTTCTAAGTCTTACCAAGTGGTAAACATGCCACCAAAGGTTGATGAAGGCAGATCTAGCCATGTTATGCAAACCAGAAGCAAAAACGTGGCAGATCCTTCACAATTGCCTTTGGAATCTGATTCAAAGATCTTGTTGCAATACCTCACTGAAGCCATGAATGAAATTTCTTTGGCACAGGAACAAAGGATGCAACAACTTATGAGATCTATAGATCAGATGAACACATCTCATGACCAACTTAAGAAGGCTAGTGACTCTTTTAAGGAACAGATGATTCAAGACCGTGAGAACATCCTGGCTCAGATTGGTCAAGTAGAGGATAGACTCGGGGGGCAAATCCGACAGATAGCCCAAGATCCGAGACAAGTTAACATGCCTGCACTTCTCCCTCCACCTGTGGCGCCGTTAGCCAATAATGGTGCCAACCAGGCGAGATTTCCACCGCAAGTGGAAGTAGTTGGTAACAACAACTTACCACCTCATATGGAAGGGGTAGCAAGAGGTGAGAATGAAGCTGATCTCATCCCTGGGCATCAAGAAGCAGCTGACCATGCACATGATAATGTGGAAGAGGAAATCAACCCAGTTGGTCCTCGAGCTGCAGCTTATGTACCACCCCACGTGAGGAATGGTAATGGTAATGGTAATGGCGCAAGAAATGGCCATCAACGCCATCCTGCTCCGCGCCATCCACCTCAAGTTGCTGATGTCCAAGGACCAGTCAATCAGAACCACATCAGGGAGATGATTGAAGACATGATTGGCCCCACTTACAGGTGAGTAGGCAGGCCATCTTTTCAGAAGCCTTACCTTGAGGAGTATGATAGATTCTATCCTCTGCCTCATGGGTACAAGGTCCCTCACTTCACAAGCTTTTCTGGAACCTCTAGCGAGCAGACAACTCTGGAGCACATTGCTCATTTTACTGTGCAATGTGGAGAAGCCAACTCTGGCTACCACAAGCTTCGCCTATTTCCCAACTCCGTCACGGGTGCAGCTTTTACTTGGTACATCAACTTACCACCCAACTCAGTGAGAACTTGGGAGGAGATGGAAAGGTTGTTCCACACACAGTTCTATAGAACTGAGCCTGAGGTTTCCATGGCAGACTTGTCACGTCTCTACCAAAGAAAAGGAGAGTCAACTGAGGAGTACTTAGCTCGTTTCAAAAAGCTAAGGAATAGATGTCGCACACCTCTCCAAAAGATAAATTTTTGTGCACCTAGCTCAGAACGGACTTGACATAGAGCTTCGAAAGAAGTTTGAAGGAGTTGACTTCAGAGACTTCTTCGAGATGTCAACCAAGGTGAGAAGATATGATACTCTTCTTCGAGAGGAGAATGAAAGGAGAAGTTCATCTTATGGCACTTATTATCAAGAGCCGAATTTTGAACTTGGAATAGCTGAGGTCAAGGTAGATCGCCCCATTGAGTGTCCATGTCTTGTGAAGGCAGGAGTAGGACACCCTCAGACCCAAGAAAGGTTTGCTGCTATGTATCAGAGACAAGTAGAGAAGAAACCTTATGATGGAAGCAAAACTTATTCATTTGATACTTCAAAAACAAATGAAGTTTTTGACTTCCTACATAAGTCGGGTATGATTAAGTTACCACCTGGACATGTCCTTCCTTCACCAGAGGATATCAAAGGAAGAGAATACTGCAAGTACCACGACTCCTGGAAGCACCCAACCAACAACTGTACTGTGTTACAAAAAATTGTACAAGAAAAGATAGAGAAAGGAATCCTGAAGTTCCCTGAGGCGCCAAAGAAAGATATGGGAGTAGATAAAAATCCTTTCCCAGCTCCTATCCACATGGTCGCATTCAACCTCCCAAAGGATAGACAACTGGTTAGTAAGGAGAGGAAAGAAACAACTCCCAAGAGGTCAAACTTGGCTCCAAGCACCTCCTTGGCAGCCAACCCTCAACATGAAGGTAAGTCTTATCACCACTCTGCTAAAGCTAAGAAGTTGGTTGATAAAGCTAAGTTAAAAACCCTGGGTGTGCATTCAAATCGGCCCTGGAATCCAAACACGGCCGCTGACAGCCTTAAAGCACCAAGGAGGAAGATAGAACTCTTCTCATCTGATGATGAAGAAGAGCCTGTGGAATATCTTGATACCTCTTCCAAGAAGAAGGTTCAAAGAAAGTTGGAGTTTTCATCAAAGACTCCACTCCAAAGGAAGGAAAAAGTGGGGCAAAGCACACTCCAAGCTCGGGGGGCAAGCCAGAAACTTCTTTTCCTCCTCCTAAGCAGAACAAAAGAGAGTATGGTGAACCATCATCAAAAGTGGCGCCACCTCCTTCTCATCCTAGCTCATCTGCCCATCACAAGATGCAAAGGTCTTCCAAGAGAGAGCACGATCAACAACCACAAGTTGAAAATCATTCTAAGTCTCTTCCCAAGAGGACTAAGTGTGAGATTAGACCATGGTTGGATCATAAGAAGGAAGAATACCGCCATGCAGCTGTGAGAAAAGAAATGAAGCTGAGGGGTGATCATGCACGACCAAGAATGGTCAAGCCACCATCAGACACTCCAAAGGGTGTGTGGCGGAAAGTGCAACATCCCAAGTACCCTGTTCAAAGGAATAGGAAAACTTGGAGAAGATGAGAACTTCGAAAAAGAGCTAAGTCTCGAAATGAAGAAGTACTTGATGCCATGCAAGTTGATGAGAGTGGAAATGAACCTTCAAAGGATCCACAACCTACCAACGAGATGGATGTATCCCTCATGGACTTAGCAGACATGGGAGTAAAGCTATGCAAGGAGAAAATCCTTTCTGAAGAAGCAAGGCTCAAAGCTAAAGAACTCAAGCTAAGTAAGAAAGAAGCTGAACTCCAAGATCGAAGGCAAGCCTTGATTGACATAGTCTATGGCAACGAAGACTATTCTTGCCAAGAATTAGCAAGCAGAGGCGCCATCAATGAGGAGGCAGTCCTTGCATATAGAAGATTAGCCATGAGAGCATTAACCATAGGAGATGAAGATGGATGAGATGATGATTTCGAGGTATGTAGTATTGATGATGATTCATACTACCAAAAGTTTCCCTATGAAGCTTTGACCAAGAGACTTGAAGACTGGCCATCACATGAGGCCACTCAAGATCTACTTCACATCTCAGAAAACATGCCGCCATGGCAAATATCAATCTTGCTTGAAAAAGAAAAATTAGATAAAGAAAGGAAAGAATTTGAAGCTAAGAGATTGGAACACATTGAAGCTGAAAACATCCTTTTCGAAAGACAAGAAGCTATAGATGATACTGCTAAGCAACTCCTTAGGAAAGTATTCATCGAAGAGCTTAACATGAAGGCAGATAAGGCCCCAGGAGACCAAGATGGAAATCTGTGGACTCCACACTGGGAGGATAGTGGCGCCACCCACATGGAGGATGTCATCCCAACTTCATCTCACCAAAACATGTGTGATGAAAGTTCGGGAGAAAAGCATGTTGCCATGAGTGAAGAGGAAACATTAGCCGCCGAGGACTTTGACAACAAGTCTGTTGAATCATTGACCTTCGGGCAGTTTATGGTTAACCTTAACCATACTACTATCACTCTGCCATGCACATTTGCTGCTAGATTAAAAGAGCAAGTGGAATCATTTGAGCCACCCTCTCCCCAGGGAGATGAAGATGTCATTGAGATCCCTTCAAGTAATAAGGAAGACTCGGGGGGCAACACCTCAGATGATGCAATAACCATGATCTTCACCAAGCCAGATGAAGCAGACACTTGCCACATCAAGCCATTGTATATCAAGGCACATGTTGATGGCATTCCAATCAGCAGGGTACTTGGTGATAATGGTGCAACGGTGAATCTCATTCCCTACTCATCATTGAAGAAACTAGGCAAGTGCACTGATGATTTGATCAAGTCAGAAGTCACTGTGAGTAATTTTTCTGGCAACATCAAGAAGACAAGAGGCATATTGCCTGCCCAGTTAACCATTGGATCAAAAATGTCCCTCTCTGCCTTCTTTGTAGTTGATTCCTCATCAACTTACAACATGTTGCTTGGTAGAGATTGGATTCATTCCAATTGGTGTGTTCCATCATCCTTACATCAACTACTGATGTTTTGGAATGAAACTGAAGTTGAAGTGGTCAAGGCAGATAAGAGACCATTCAAAGTTGAAACCAACGCAATAGATGCAAGATTTTATGATGGAACCACAGGACCTATAAGGTTCATGGGCCAGGACAAATATGGCCGGCCATACCCATTCATTTCCACAGGAGAAGTCAAACAAGAAGCCTTGAAAGAGGTGATGGAAAATCTTGTGCGGCCTGATGCCTTGATCCCCTTCAAGAAGAGATCCCCAATCATTGAAGAGATCCCATGAGTACACAACCTAGAGAGGTTGTGTTGGCCAACGACATCTTGAGAAAGTTGTCGACATTGGCCTTAGAGATGAAGCTCCAAAGCTTAGAGGATTCAGCCGCCCCATCAGCTAATGCGGCTTATCAAAGTGTAGAAAATACCCAAGATGAGATCACCATGGAGGAACTTGATCTTACTCCCATGAAGTTAGATGATCTCAAGGTTGAGGTACAAGATCCTTTACTTGAAGTAAATCTTGGTACTGAAGAAGAGTCTAGGCCAACCTACATAAGTCAGTTATTGGCCGAAGAAGATAAGCCACGCTTTGTAGCCTTGTTAAAAGAATACAGAGATTGTTTCGCCTGGGATTATGACGAAATGCCTGGCTTAAGTCGTGACTTGGTGGAGCATCGCCTACCAATCATTGAAGGTTACCATCCCTATCAGCAACCTCCTAGAAGGATGGCTAATGATGTCATTC
Source organism: Corchorus olitorius (assembly GCA_001974825.2). Lineage (NCBI taxonomy): Eukaryota > Viridiplantae > Streptophyta > Magnoliopsida > Malvales > Malvaceae > Corchorus > Corchorus olitorius. The sequence continues at coordinate 5,583 of AWUE01012763.1, forward strand.
TCAAAGTTAAAGAGGAAGTTGAAAGGCTCCTTAAAGCAGGATTCATCCGTACCGCAAGGTATATAGAATGGATTTCAAACATAGTTCCTGTAGTTAAAAAGAATGGTAAAATCAGGGTGTGTGTTGATTTCCGAAATTTGAATTCAGCCACCCCTAAAGATGAATACCCTATGCCTGTTGCAGACCTACTAGTAGACGGGGCCGCCCAACATCAAGTGTTATCCTTCATGGATGGTCACAGCGGCTATAACCAGATCTATATAGCGGAGGAGGATGTTCCAAAGACAGCTTTTCCCTGTCCAGTTGCAATCGGTACTTTTGAGTGGGTGGTCATGCCCTTTGGACTCAAGAACGCCGGTGCAACCTATCAAAGAGCCATGAACGCCATCTTCCATGACATGATTGGAAAATTCATGGAGGTATACATAGATGATGTAGTGGTTAAATCACACAACCACCTTGATCACATTGATCATCTAAGGCGCTCATTCGAAAGAATGAGACAACATGGTTTGAAAATGAATCCATTGAAATGTGCTTTCGGTGTTAGTGCAGGTAACTTCCTTGGATTTTTGGTCCATCAACGAGGCATCGAGATAGACCAAAACAAGGCAAAAGCCATCATACAGGCAAAACCGCCCACCTCAAAGAAAGAACTCCAACGCTTCCTTGGACAAGTCAATTTCTTGAGAAGATTCATCTCCAACACTGCTGGTAAGACCAAGGCGTTTTCACCACTGTTAAAGTTGAGAGACAAGGAGGAGTTTCGATGGAATGACGAACATCAAGAAGCTTTTGAGGCCATCAAGAAGTATTTAACTTCGCCTCCTGTATTAGTTCCTCCTAGGAAGGATAAAACCTTGTACCTATATGTTGCAGCCACTACGTCCTCCATAGGATGTTTGTTGGCTCAAGGGTTAGGAAATGGAAAGGAACAAGCAGTGTACTACTTAAGTAGGACTCTTACGGGTGTAGAAACTCGGTATAGTCCTATTGAAAAGTTATGTTTGTCACTTTACTTTGCAGCAATAAAACTAAGGCATTACATGCTCTATTTTGATGTCTGCGTTATTTCAAAAACTGACTTAGTAAAATACATGTTATCTCGGCCTCTCCTTAAAGGCCGACTAGGCAAGTGGTGCCTGGCACTCTCTGAGTTCAGTTTCAAGTATATACCTCAAAAGGCAGTAAAAGGGCAAGCGATTGCTGACTTCCTAGCCGACCACCATGCTTAGACTTGGGAGAAGAGTTTGAAGGTACAAACTTTGTCATGGACGGTATCTTTAATACCATGGATACTTGAGTTTGATGGCTCTAGCACTGCCAACTCTGCAGGTGCAGGAATTGTCATCACCTCCCCAGATGATGACTATACCATGATGTCATTTCACTTAGACTTTGATTGTACTAACAATCAAGCTGAGTATGAGGCACTCATCATTGGTCTAGAATTGCTCTGGGAGATGAAAGTATCCACAGTACACATCAGATGAGATTCTCTCTTGGTGATCAACCAGCTTACCAGAGAATTCAATTGCTCAAGTCCATCATTGTTATCATACTATGCAGTGGCAGTGCAATTGTTAGAAAAATTTGATGATGTAAGGATAGAACACGTCCCCAGACATAAGAATGAGTCTGCAAATGTTGCAGCACAACTTGCATCTGGCCTTGTATTCCGAGATGATATCCGGAAGAAGGTGGTAAATGTGGAGAGGAGGAGCATGCCTTCGACATTTACTAGAGACAATGTGTTTGAAGTGTACAACATGGTACACAGGCTTGATGATTGGCACCAGCCATTCCTTGAATATCTTCAAAACCCATCAACAAGGGTCACTAGGAGGATAAGGACTTTGGCTGTGCACTACACTGTCTTAGCTGATGAATTATATCGAAAAGACTTAGACGGATCTTTAATGAGATGTCTAGATCAAGATGAAGCTAAGAAAGTCATCAAGGATGTACATGAAGGTTTATGTGGTGCACACCAAACTGGTAGAAAGATGAGATGGTTGATTCGCCGTCATGGTTTCTATTGGCCAACTATCATGAAAGACTGCACGGAATTTGCCAAAGGCTGCCAAGCTTGTCAGAAGTATGGCCCTATATGGAGACTTCCATCAGAAGAGCTACATTCTATAATAAAGCCTTGGCCATTCAGAGGATGGGCAATTGATCTTATTGGGAAGATCTACCCACCTGCCAAAGGAGGTGTCTGCTTTATTATAGTTGCCACAGACTATTTCACCAAATGGGTGGAAGTAAAAGCTCTGAATGGCATAGCTCATAATGACATCAAGAAATTCATCAAGGAACATATCATCTACCGCTTCAGAATTTCAGAAACTCTTACCACTGATCAAGGTACTAACTTTGATGGTGAGATCACAAGAAGTTTGGAAGAAAAATTTGGCCTAAAATTCACCAAGTCCACGTCATACTATGCTCAGGCTAATGGACAGGCCGAAGCTTCTAACAAGGTGATGATAGGCATCATAGAAAAAATGATAAAAGACAAACCCGGTAAATGGGATAGGGTCTTACCTAAGGCTTTGTGGGCATACAGGATGTCACAACGTTCTAGTATTGGTGTAAGTCCATTCAGCCTTACTTATGGTCATGATGCAATGGTCCCGATGGAACTTTTGGCTAAGTCGGCCAGAGTTGCATTCCAAAATAACTTGCAGTGGTATGATTACAATGATGCCATGATGATTGAGCTTGAAGATCTTGATTCTGAAAGATTGGATGCTTTAGATCACCTGCAAGCACAGAAGAAGAAGGAAGAAAGAAGTTACAATAAGAAAGTTCGTAAACGAAGTTTCGTCGAAGGCGAACTAGTATGGAAAGCTTTTTTGCCTCTTGGTTCTAAGAAACGCGGGAAATGGTCTCCCAAATCGGAAGGACCATTCCGTATCAAGAAATTACTCAAGAATGGTGCCTATTGGTTAGAAACTGAGGATGGTGATTCTCATAGGAAGTTCATCAACGGGCGCTATTTGAAGAAGTACTATCCAACTGCATGGGAGGCAAAATCTGATCCAAATCCTGAATTTGACATGGAGGAGGAATTAGATGAAGTGGCTATGACTCAACTCACAGCCACATGCTTCACTAAAGTATAAAACTTACACGCTTCGTGGACTCAGCCACCTCAATTGCGTTTTTGTGGCTTTTAAATAAAAACAAAATATTTTTATTACTTATGAAGTAATAAAAATTTTTAAATTTTTGCCAATAACTTTAGGGTGTGGCGAAAAATTGAAAGAAAAATAAGAAATTTCACCACTTAAATTTTACAAGTGTTGTGGAATTTAATTTTCGAAATTTGGCCTTAATTAAAAGGAGGAGGCCGAATTTTCTAAGTATTTTGGATGTTTTTGCCGAAAATTCTAAGTATTTTTGGCAAGATAATTCCAAAATAATTTCCAAGTATTTGATCTTTGTGGTTTTAGTCATAAGACCAAAAGATTAAATTGACAAAAAATTTTGTTTAAATCAGATGGCAAAAAACTCATTGCCACCAATTCAAAACATAACTTGTTTAAGAAATTGAAAGTAAAAACAAAATTCTAAAATCATTCTCCTTCTTTCTCCTTATCAGCAGTCTCAGGAGGAAAGGTCTCAGGAAGGAGTGATCTCCATACTTCAAATTCCCTATCCATGCTATCCAGCAAAGTTCTGAAGAAGTCTCTCTCGGCAACAACAGCTAGGTAGTCATCTTTTTCCTTGAGAAGGATGTTCGCCTCGCAGTAGATTTCTTCACACTGGTGATTAGAAGGCACCTCACGCTTCTGGGCGAGTTTGGCTTTTTCTAGTTGAAGAGCTTTCACCTTTGCTAAATAATCATTGATTTCATCATCAATAGCCAACTCTCTCTCAGAAGGCGCCACTGAATGATATAAGGCCGCAGCTTTGTCATCTAGAGTCTTCTGACGAGCCTTGTATCTCTTGTGCTTCGCATTAAATTGATCAAAATGGCTCTGAGTTTGATTATACCTAGTAAGGAAGGCATCAAACAATCTTGGAAAATATTTCCAAAATTGAGCTTCATCATCATCAATTTCAAGTGAACGTGACCAGGTCCGAGCATGGGAATAGATAGCTTCCTTCTGGGCAAGAGGAATGGCGGCATCTGCTTTCAAAGTGAATTTGCAAAGTTCATCAAAAGCTTCTTTCAACTGAGTATCAGAAGGAACCTCAGTAACATCTCCAGAGGGGGCCTCATAATCCATTGGTAGAAGCTTTGATGTAAGTTCTTTAAGGACCTTGAACCTTTGAAGAAGAGGAGCATCAGCCAGGACAGGAAGAAGTACGGGAGATGGAGCAGACACTGAGATGAGAGGTGCGACAATGGGAAGAGAATTTTCAATTTCCACATTCCTATTTGCTGCCTCACTGACTAGAACAGGCATAGACATTGGAAGGATGGCTTCAGTATTGTTCTCAAAAGATACTCCATGAGAATTAGAAGCTATGTTTTCCAAATCATTCATGAAATCTCTTCCACTTGGTTGCCCTGAAAGATCCATGTCACCTAAAGAGAAGTTATCTTCAAGCAGAAATGATGCGGCCATCTCGAGGGCCGAATTTGTTGATGAAGAGGCAACATCTTCTTGATCTATATAGGTGATATGATCCAAGGAAATAGTTGGTGAGCAAGGAGATGACGCCACTGCCAACGACCCATTCATGGTCTTCTGAGAGATGACATTCTGACTATCAGAATGAGATGTGTCCATTAGATCACCAGAAGGAAGACCACCAGACTTCGGAATAACTTTCTTCTTTTTCAAAGCAGAAGTTTCTGAAGCATCCTTCTCACGGGATGAAGTAGCACATTTCTGTATTACTTGCTTTGCCATCTTATTGGCATCCTTTTTGGGAGGTGCAAAAGCATCACCTGAAAAGTAAAAAAGAGTTAGTAACAAACTTAAATAACTAATAAAAGTTTAAGTAACAGAAATTACCAGGTGGAAAATGAAGTCTTGCAGCAATGTGAGATAAGTCTTCACCACCGATTTTCTTCCATATCTCTAACCACCAGGCAGCAAAGTTTGGAGTGGCCTCAGATAAGAAAGGAGGGATGGTGAAATCCGCCTCTTGCCTTTGCTTCTCAGCATGTTCGTGACATCTCACAAAGAAAGCTTTGTCAAGAACTGAAGGTCTCATATGACAACATTTGTTCCGTGAAAAGTGAGGAGGTGAAGGGATTTGCTGAATAAATCCAAGTTGTCTGCCAAGTAGAGGAGGACAATATGCTTCAAACTCAGGTTTAACTCTTCCATCCACTCAACGCCAAAACAGAGGTCAATGGGCAAACAAAAATTTCTCCATGCTTGTTTCACAACATCCGCACTCTCGTTAGTAGGTGTTTCTTGGAACCATGAAGGGCCAAAATACCTCCGAGAATAGAGAAAGAACTCTTGATCTTTCAGATTCCACAAGGAATGGAAGACATTGTTCACATTGTTGTTGATATGCACAAGGCCTCCATATAAGTCACCATAACACCGAGTGGCGAGGGTAGCTGCATGACGAGTAGGAGATAGCTGAGGAAAGTACATCCAAGCCCACACCTGGAGGATCCACAAAGGACCATGAGTACCTTTGTCAACGCTCTGAGTAAGATTGAATAAGCCACGATAAAGGTTTCCCAACACGAACTGACCAAGAGCCAATCTTTTTCCGGAGGCCATGAGCTTAGCAAGGTGGAGATACTCAGCAAGGCAGACACGTGAGGGAGGACAAACAATGAACTTGCAGATCAAGCAAAGCATGAAAGCCGTGAGTTCCTTAGCCTCAAGAGGAGAATATGTGGATTTAGCATACTCAGAGATAAACTTGTGGAAATAAAGTTTGTCACTAAAAGAGATGGAATAGAGCAAATCTTCAGTTTCATCAAAAGGAGTGGCGCAAGATACCCATTCGCCATCCACGGGAAGGCCTATGATTGCTGCTATGTCTAGAAGAGTTACCGACATTGGCCCACATGGGAGATGGAAGTAATTCCAACACCTATTCCAAAAGGAACTAAGAGCAGCAAGCAAGGCACCATCATAGGAGAATTCTTGCTTTGATAACAAGATGAATGACAACAAGTCTTGTTCACGTAGTTGTTCTCCACAATACATGACTATGCGATCCACCCAGGCACACCATTCGGCTGGGCAGTAGGCCCATGACTGAAGCTTGTTAACCCACTTGCGGAAGTCATAATCATATCCTTGGAGAGGAAGCAGGCCACCTCGGTGCAGAGGCAAGCAGTCATTCATCTCAGCTGAAGGAAAACCAGTGAAGAAAGGAGCGAGAGCATCTTTGGGAAATTCTACCTCATGGTAAGACTTAGCAACAAGTTTCTTCACAAGGTCAAGAGTTCTCTCCTCCTCAGGAGATGTCACAAGTTCTCCTACAAAAATAACAAAATTGTTAAAATACAATTTTTGTTAATAAGCTTGGTGAAAATAAATATTTTTACCACCTTAAAATTATTGCTTAATTTTATTTCTTGGCAAAAATAATTATTATGGCTGCCAAAAATAATTATGGTGATATTTTTAAGAAAATAAAAATAAATTTTGGCCATAAAACTACACTAAGGCCGAAAATATTAATGTGCATACCATATGAGTTGTAATTTTTCAACTAAAGTCATGGTATGCTAAAATCCAAGGTTTTTTGGTGAATTAAGAAATTAAACTTAATTTAACCTAAACCTAAGTTCCAATTTTGGCTAAGTATACTAATTTGGCCAAAAATCAACTAAAACCCTAATTTCCTCAGAAGCATGCCGCCCAATTTGCAATTTTTGCAAATAAGGGCTCGACATGTTAGGGTTTACTAAAATTCATCAATGGAGATGTGCACGTGTGGAATTGAATCTAATTTCATGTGTTTAGGATCTGATTTGATGTAAATGATTGGCCAAAAATAGCAATTTTGGCCGAAAACCCTAAGAATTTGGTAAAGTTAATTGCCGCCCAACTTGCAATTTATGCAATTAAGGGCTCGGCACTTTAGGGTTTTCAAAATTCTATTGTATTGGGTTGTGCACGTGTGAGATTAAACCTAATTTCATGCATGTAATACCTGATTTAGCGTTAATTAATGGCTAATTTTATCAATTGGGCCAAAATTAGCAAGAATTTTAACCTAAAAACCAAATTTTATGCCGTACAAGTTGTAATTTATGCAATTTGGGGGCTGCGGCATATTAGGGCACTAAAATTATGAAAATTAAGCTTCCTATTCTTTTTATTAGGACTTAATTTTATGGTTAACTCCCTGAATTGTTGGCTAATTTAATCAATTTGGCCAAAATTTTCAAAATTGCATAAACCCTAGGGACTAAATTGCATAGCCGCCCAAAATTTTCAAAATTTGGCTAAGGGTGCCGCGGCATGCTAGGGTTTATGGTCCTTGTCCAATTAGGTTTAGGGTTTATCTAATCCTAACCTAATTTCATAAGGAAAACACTAATTCCTAGTCCAATTTGGCTTCCTAAACCTAATAGGATTTGTAATCCTAGTCAAATAAGGCCAAATTTGCCGCCTAGGGTACCAAAATTGGGGGTCGATAATTACAGCCCCTATATCGACATATTGGGCATGATTTCATGCCATGAAATCCTAATTTCATGCAACAACATGTTCACCTAAAGATCTATGGCAAAATTTTAAGTCCTAGGCCAAAAACTACATAGTTTTTACTAAGGATTTTTGCCAATTTCATTACTAAATTGATTTGATTTCTAAATCAAATCTTTACTTAAAATTACAGCAGCCATATCACACCAAAATCATCATCAAAACCGACCTAATCATGGCAATCTATGCTAGGGTTGGCGGCATAAAGGAAATTGATGAACTTAAGTGTAAAAATTAAAAGTTCATGAACAATTACCTTGATTTTGTACCGATTTGGGATCAATCACCATAGACTTGAGCTTAGGCCTTGCTTGAGTTGATTGGGAGCTGCCATCATGGGAGTTTGATCCAAATTGCTTGATTCGTGCCAAGGATTTGGAAGCCTCCAAGAACAAGGAGCCGCGGCTTGAATTGCTTGGCATGAGAGATGATTTTTGGTGATGATTTTTGTTGTTGCCTTGATCTTTGGAAGCCATTATAGCTTGAGAAAGTTGCTGTAAAATTCGGCTAAGTATGGTACCAAAGAGGGGGTGTCGACGTTGGCTAGGAAATAAGAGGAAAAATTTCGGTCCAAGACCAATTTCGTTAAATACAAGCTTAAATTCTTTTAACACAACGACTTAAGCTTGGGGGGGGGGGGGGCATTGTTTATACGTCAATTTAAAATTGAGGGTAAATTGGTCTTATCTTAATTATAATCAAGATGTGTGGTTAGGATTTAATCAAAATTCCTAAAGAAACTAGGTTTCTTCACCACCCTAGTTCAAGTTGAATTTGGAAAGTCTTGTAAATTAATTGCAAGGGCTGAAATTAATTAATTAATAATTAAATAATAATTATTTTTTGATTAATTATTATTAAAATTCTTGTGTATGCCGCTGCTACCCAGGTGAGTGGCACAGAGAATTAAATCGGAAGCAGTTTCCTTTAATATTGTTGCCTGCTAGGGAGGCAAACAAGTAAAAAAGGAAAATTGCTTGCCATTTGACCATGAGATGAAAAGTACCTCATGGACATACATAGCAAGGCCCAAAGTCGTCTCCTAGTCAGTAGAGAGGCCGCCCTCTGCCCTGCATAGAGATATTTTTCTCTTCCTGCAGGAAGGAGGCAGATAGCTAAAGTTTGTCAGCAAGAGAAACATCTGTGTACGTGAGAGAGGCATGAGATTTTCAACCTCACACCTCTTCCATATAGTTGACCAACCATAGTGGGAAAATCGCCTAGCCTCCTCCCTTTCCCGGGAGGTGAAATTGCAACTTGTATTTTGTTCAATTAAGGACAAAATAGTGAAATTGACCAATCAGAGAGGCTAGAAGCTGCGATTTCTTCTGAGGAGCACACCATGATGATCCTTGAGCTATGTAGATCATTTTGGTAAAATTTCACCTCATTCTGACATCGGAGTAAAAACTTATGCCCGGTTTTCAGTTAAGGACATTTTCGGGAGTGAAACCAAATTCACCATGATAGAGAGCTCGAATTAACTTGGGATTTTTTCCATGATCTTATGGAGATATTCTAAGCCTACTGGTGAAATTTTGGTTAAATCCGATAACGTTTGCAACTTTTGCATTCCTTTCAATTAAGGACATATGGCTTTCTCACTCCGGTTTAAGCCATTTTCTTAATTAATTATTATTTTCAGGATTTAAAGAGCTAAATATGGCCAAGTAAGAGTAATTTCGTGGCTTTGATGATTAGAGTTCAATTCATGATGTCAATCGGCCACTATTTAGTCAAATTAGCTAAATTCAGCACAAAAGAAGCAACAAAAGCCTGCTGCACTGTGATAAGCAGAAGGAAGAATTGTCATCAACTACCTAGGAGGTAGATTTTCGTCTCCTATCTTAGTAAAGTGGCGCCCTTATGCATATCATGTCCTCTCCCCAGCAGTTGGATGCAATCAGAAGAAGAAGGAAGCTTCACTACACTTTCCTGGAAGTTGTCATCTCCATAGGAGGAGGATTTTGTCTTTCTCAGCAAGGCAATCACATTAAATGCTCAAGCCCAAACCGTCCCCTATATAAAGGGAGGCCATTTTCAGGTTTCAGCAGATTCCGCATCTCAGACATTTCTCCCGAGAAATCAAAAACCAGCTCCTGCAGCTACAAACTTGCTCCACGCAAAAACACAAGCTTCGTGTTTATTTTCTCTCTGGCTCTGCGCCATATTCACTCTTGTTCATCACGAGTTCTTCACTCGTTCATCAAATTTTCCTTGTTTAGATCTTGTCTCAGGACAAACAAACACTCTTTTAGTGTTTTTCTCTTGTTTCAATCTTGTCTCCGGACATACAAACACTGTACACGTGTTCTTCATTCAGAAATAATAGATCAGTTTGTTATTTTCTTTTCATTTTCAATTGCAATCAAAGCAGATCTCTTAGATCTGATCCAAAAGAGAAGAGGCCCAGTTTTGAGAAGCAATTCGTGTGGATCCAATGATTTAGATGCTCCGGTGTGATTTTGATCCAGTCCCCACAATCGTTCTGATCTTTTAATCTGCTGCTCCGCGCACCAGATCCAGTTTTTACAACCTCTTTGTCAATTTCAGCAAATTGACTGGCACGCCCTTACGCTGTCATAAAGAATTCTCCGCGAAAACTCTAGCAAGAGATTTTTGGCGCAACACATTTAATTCAGACTGTGTGAACTCAACGACTTATTGCATGAGATTTTTAAGACTGATCCACCCAGTGCCACCGATATAGCTTTGTATTTTTACGCCACAGAGAAAACGTATTATTTCCATGCTTTTTTATTAAGCTTGTTAAAATTGTTAAAAGTTATAAATATATTTAGTCTAAACTGCTTCTTTGTTTTTTACGTCCAGAGCAAATTATTCCACCCTTTTGAAGCTCATGGAAAAGAATAAATTGATGCTGAAAAGTTGTATGGGATCTGTAGAACTGTTGGTTTTTTCTTCTGCATTCTTACCTATTGAATTCCAGTGTGAGTCTCATTAATTATTCTATTTTACATATTTAATCCTTCTACTAAATTCCATGTTAAGAATATTATTATTATCTAATAAGCCTTTTGGTCTAATTGGTTTTCTTTTTTTCAACAGTATTGGAACACAACTTTTTCTTCTTTGAACCCGAAAAGAATTTTTTCATGTGGGGGGTTTTTCGCTATGTGAAAGATTATTATAGTTGTGCACCTGAGCCTAAGTTTCCTGCCAAGCGATATAGAAGGGCGTGAACATGGGAAGACTGGAAGTTGAAGATCTTTCATTTACAACAATTTCGCTAATGTTGTTTTAGTCAAGGGACTCAGTACGTAAAATGTTTATTTATAAGTTGAGAATTGCCCACTAATTTTGCTAATTTTGTTTTAGTCAAGAGTTTAATTGGTGACTGCATCGTGTCTGTATCGTGTGGTCCTAGATTCAAGTCTCACAAAATGTTAAAAAATTTCTTAATTTTTGTTGGATTCTCAATTTTGGTCGGATTCTCATTTTAATGTTTGGGCATATAATGATTTATTCTGATTATGATGAGATTTCACTTGTACCCCTAAAAAAATTAGAATCCTAATTATAAAACTGAATATACTCACTCCTTTCGCATAAACCGGCAATTTTCCTCTTTAATTTTCTAAATTTTAAAAATGGGTTAAACTGTTAATATTTGAGAGTGCAAGATGAGCATTTCACTTACAACTATATATACTAGGTATAAGACCCGCGCTTCGCTGCGGGGTCGAAATTTTTATGAAGGGATCTTTGTGGATCTTTGTTAATCGGACATTTGGATAAAAAAATTATATGATATTAAATAAATGGTCAATCGAAACCAGAAAATATCGAAAGCCTTTTTTAAATTTAAAACATAAAAAATAGCTTTTGAGTCCTTCATGAATTATCTTAATTGGACAAATAGAACAAAGAAGAAAAAACTGAAGCTTTAAATCGAGTAAGATAGAATTTGTAAAGGATTAAGTAGTATAAAGTAGAAAAGTATGAGGGTCATTTGATAAATAATCCAAATAAGAAAATGTTTCTTGATAAGATCTTGAAACATAAAAATTCTCTTTTGAACCTCTCATGAAACTTGTAGATCAAATTTGGCTTTCGGGTCCTTCATGAAAGTCATAGATAACGCAATAACTTTTTAACCGACACTTAAATAACTTTAACCGGACATGTGGATCCAAAATTATATGGTATTAAATAAACCGACAATCGAAACCACCAAATTTGGGAAGCTTTTTTTTAATTGAAACATAAAAATTTGCATTTGAGTCCTTCATGAAAGTTGGAGATCATGAAATTACCTTTTAATAGACCCTTTTGAACCCTAAATGAAATTCGTTAAAAAAATTTAGCTTTCGGGTCCTTCATGAAAGTCGTAGATCATGCAATAACCTTTTAAATTTTAATCGACACTTGAATAACATTAATCAGACATGTGGATCGAAATTTATATGATACTCCCTCCAGCCCATTTTAAGTGTCACACTAAGAATATTACACTTTTCAAGGCAATAATTTGAAAATCTTAAATTTAGTAAAAAATCAATTAAAATGGTATAATTGGCCTTTTAAAAATTTCTATCAACAATTAATTATCTTCTCTCCCTTCCCAATTCCTCAAGACTAATTAAATGTTCAACCACCTTAATTAACACTAAGCAACCTAAATTGCATTAATTGCATTAATAAATTTTTGCTTTGGTATTGAAAATACAACAAGGGGTATTGTTTGATGCTAAAAATGTAAGGGTTCTCACCCTTGTTTCTTATATGCAAGAGTGGAGAATTTGTATCAATATATAAAATTGAAAATATTCCACAAAACAAAAGATTTTATTAAGGACACTAGGAAGATACAAAGAAAATGAGATTCAATGATCTCGGATGCTTGAATACAAGTGTATAAAGGAAATTCTAAGTTAGGGAACTACTCCTAAGATACAAGATTACACTAATTCTAACGGTTACTTCTAATAAACTAGCTGATGATTTTTTTGACTTCTTGTCATTGATGAATTTGCCAACCCTTTCAACATAAGAAAAACTCTTATTTATAGTGTCCAATTTAGTGGTTAATTAATCACTCATCCGAATTTAATTAAGCATGTGAATTGCATTTAATTTGTTCCCATTTTAAGTGGAATTAACCGACCACTAATTCACTTAATTAACCACCATTAACCACTCAAATTAACTTCCAAGGCTTAAACATCCTATAAGGCGCCATAAAAAAATTATTACAAGTCCAATTTTACACTAAGCTTTATCCTTCAAGGCCCATGAACATTAGGTCCAGTCCTAGTATTAATTTTGCAACCTAACAATTGCCCCCAAATCAAATATTGATTTATGACATCATTATTTGATTTATTACCGTTTAGTGGAAAGAAAATAAATCTTTAATCCTCAATTACGGTTTTTCTCTTTCAAAACCCTATTAATCAGGCTTCAAGCCATGTTTCACCTTTTCAACTTCTTTCACCTACCCACTACTTTATCTTTCCTCTTCTTCTTTTCACTACCTTTACTTTCCTCACAAAATTAGCATGATCATGGCACCACTCAAACCTTTGAACAAAACATCTCCATTTAGAAAAGATGCTAAACATAGGCTCCAAATGATGGCCAACACCAATGCTAGAATGGGGAATCACAATGCTCGCACCATTTGTGGTAATCAAGTTGATGATTCGACTGATCTTGAAGAATGGTTACCAATTCCGAAAACAGAGAACTTATTGTTACATACTCCAAATGTTCAAATATTGAACTACTTCATGGGGGAGTCTGTAATTCCCTCATGGCCATCTTCTGACAAACGTTTCTTCGATTGGTACACCAAATTAGCCAAAATATATACTCCATTTTGGCAAAATTTAGGTATTTTTTCTTTGCTTGAACTTACCTTGAACATTCCAAGCATTGATCCTCATATTATAGCGACTCTGCCATTATTCTGGTCTTCAATTTACAATGTGTTCTTATTTTCTTGTGGTTGGATGACTTTAACTTCTAAAGACCTCTCCTTGCTGACTGGGATAAAATGTTCTCGATTAGGAGCCCATCACAGAACATTTTTTGAACCACCTCCTAATGATTTCTCTCTGAAGAACTATAACTCCTTTCGTACTCTAGAAAAGCAATGTATCGCTTACTATACTGTTCCTGACAACAAAGAGCACATAGGATTTTTACTGTATTGGCTTTGCAAGTTTTTTTTTTTTTGTGTCCCAATTAGTGCTGCTAACTAATATCTCCCTATTGCTGAAACTCTAAACAGAAATGAATTTGTAGTTTTAGTACCATTGATTTTAGCCAAAGCTTATCATGGTATGACTTCTTTAGTAGCTGAAACTTCTTCAAATGTGCCTACCTCTCATATAGAAGGACAACTTTGGCTTTTCCAATTATGGTTCTATGTCTATTTTTATTCTTCATCTCCGTAATTCTTCCCAATTGGAACTGCTAGAAATAGTGTAATCTTAAGGCAACAAATAGTGAAGAATCCTAAACACTCTGACTTAATCAACCTTATTGACTATTTCTTGAATCTCCAAGTTACTAACCATAAGTTTTTTATCCCTTATGATCATCTTAAGGACAAATATGCTGATTTCTTTTGGGTTACCCAAAGAAACTTAATGCCCTGCACTTCAATTTATGAAGATATGAACATCACCTGGGCATCTTTCATTAGTCCTAGAGATCTTGTTGGAAAAATTGGATTTGGACCTTCTGCTGGCATGCTTTTTTCCACCACATACTCTCCTCAATTTTGCCAAAGGCAATTTGACCTTTTACAACAAGTCCATGTCCCTTATTTCTTTACTATTAATCCCAACTTTGAGCCCATTCATGAACTTGCTGAAGATTGGGAACTTCCAACTCTTCTTATGGTAAATGCCAAATTAATCCCTGATGTGAGGGATTCGTTCATGATCTTCAAATCTCTTCATGCTGTTCATGCAATATTTAATCCCTGGTGGGTTGAACGTGGTTTTACTTTCTGCTTTAAGCAAACCAGAGTTGAGATCTTCAAAAATCTTTCAATTTCTCCAGTAATTATCTTACTTCCATTTTCCCGATTCTCTTATTCATTTATTGTGAGCTTCTCATCATCTTATTCTTGCAGGTTTCAACCAATCTTACTTTGATTATGTCAAATGATGATAATCCCAGACCTGCAACTCCAGGCACTCCTCCGAACTTCCCAATGGCCAGTGATTCAGTAAGTAATCATCTTACTTGTATTTGTATTCATGAACACTTCGTTTTGATAATCATATTTTCAGGTGTAGGATTTTGATTTTAATTATGAAGAAAACCAAACTGAGAACAACTCAGCAGAAATTTCATATGATGGAGGTTTTCCATCAAACTCTGATCCCTAGGTAAATACAATCCTAACCCTTGCAATTCTGTCTCAGATAAATTTGCTATCTCTTCAGTTTGCTCTTGACTGTCTAATGGATTCTCCTACATTCAAAGCTCCAATGTTGCTTAAAGAATCTATGTCAGATCTGAAAGACATGTTTTTGTTCCTGACAAAAGATATCGAAAATTTTACAGCTTTGAAATTGGCTAAATCATCACTGTGCCTTGAGAAAATGTCTCTTTTAGTTCCTGAAGATTCCTATTGCAAGAATTTTATAATTGCTAGTCAACTAGTTCTATTACTGATCTCCTCCAAATTTTCTGACAACAAAGCAGAGATGACTTACTTGAAGAATTCTCTCTTCACTTTGGAACATGTGAAATTAGAGCTCAGAATGATGTGGTATGAAGGAATTCACTCCTATTTAGATCTTTGCTCAAGAGAAGAACAAGAACGTTTTCACGATTTTTGCTTCCAATATCGAGAGAGAATTATCATGTTTTGTAATTTGTACAGTAGGAAGAATGTCTTAGAACACTCCCTTGAACTTCTAGATTATCATCAAGAAACACTCTTGACAGTTTGGTCAAACTTAAGAAAGAATGTAACTCTCTTTCAGTTTGATTTAAGCTTACTTATATGATATCTTAAGTACTTTCTTTGTAAAGAATTACTCTTTTTGTAAATTATATATTTCCTTTATTCCTGACTACAACTTACGTGTAAGTCAATTTTATTTACTAATCATTTCTTATGTGTTTTTTGTTTTCTTATAAAATATCATAATCAAATCACGGTTTTAAAGAATTTAAAAGATGGATATCTTCACATTCATAACCAAGAATGATTTGAACAAACATATCTACAAAAGTACTTTCAATTATACATAACAAGTTAAGTTTTGTTTTATTAAACTGATATAATAAATCAGCTATTTTATAGCAAGAATGCGTTACTAGACTAATACACTGATATATACCAGACAACTGTCCAATAACTAACTGCGAATCTCCTTTAACCAATACTGAATAAGCTTTAAGCTCTAATAATAATTCTAATCCAGCAATTAAAGCTTCATATCCAGCTTGATTATTCGAACATTTGAACAACAAAAAGAAAGAGAATTTAAATATTTTTCCTGATGGAGAAGTTAAAATTACTCCAGCTCCTGCCCCCAGTTCAGTCTTTGAACCATCAAATTCCAAAATCCATGGAACAGGTTCAACTAATATAATTTCATCTAATTCAGGCAAGGTCATTTGACAAGGATGTTCAGCTAGGAAATTAGCTAATGCTTGACTTTTTACAGCTTTTTGAGGAACAACATTTAAAGAGAATTCTGATAAAGCCAGAACCCATTTTCCAATTTATTTCCCATCACAGGTTTATTTAACATATACTTAATAACATCACACTGACAGATCAAGTCTACTTGTTCATTGAGTAAGTAATGTCTCAATTTCATACATGCAAAATATACTGTTAAACACAATTTTTCAAGAGCAAAATATCTCAGCTCAGCATCTATCATATTTCTACTTAAATAATACACAGTTTGTTCTTTTCCTTCACTTGAATCTTGTGCCAACAGTGCACCAAGTGATTTTTCTGTACAGGCTACATACAGTTTAAATGTTACTCCTTTTCTAGGAGGCATTAACACATGTGGATTTATCAAGTACTTATTGATTTCTTCAAAGGCTACTTGATGCTCATCATTCCAGAGAAAATTCTCCTCTGGTTTGAGTCTCAATAGTGGAGTAAAAGCATATAAATTTCCTGCACAATTAGAAATAAACCTGCGTAAATAATTAATTTGTCTAAGAAAACTTTGCAATTTTTCCTTATTTGTTGGAGCTTTTGCATCCAAAATTGCTTTAGTTCAGTTTTTATCAATTTTTATTCCTTTTCTATGAACCAGAAAACCTAGAAAATGACCAGCTTGGACACCAAATGCACATTTCAAAGGATTTAGTTTCAAACCCCTTAATCTAGTTCTGTTTAATAACATTTCGAGTCTATTAAGATGTTCATCAAAATCAGTAGCTTTAATTACAATGTCATCTATATAAACTTCTACATATTTTCCAATCATATCATGGAAAATAGCATTCATAGCTCTTTGATATGTTGTTCCTGCATTTTTTAATCCAAATGGCATCACAACCCATTCATAAGTACCTAAAGATCCTGGACATCTAAATGCAGTTTTAGAAATATCCTCTTCAGCTATGAATATTTGATTATATCCAGAATAACCATCTAGAAATGACATTACACCATTTCCTGCAGCAGAATCAATAAACATATCTGCTATTGGCATATGATATTCATCTTTAGGTGAAGCATTGTTTAAATTCCTAAAATCAATGCACACTCTAAGTTTTCCATTTTTCTTCATTATTGGGACTATATTAGACAGCCATTCAGCAAACCTAGCAAGCCTAATGAATCCAGCTTTTAACAACCTCTCTATTTCTTCTTTTATTCTAGGGTAAATGTCAGGTGTCATTCTCCTAGCAGGTTGTTTATGAGGTTTCACATTAGCCTTGATAGGTAACCTATGTTCCATTAGGTCCCTACTTAGTCCAGGCATGTTAATATAATCCCAGGCAAATCAATCTTTAAATTTAACTAACAAACTTACAAGCTGCTTTTGTTGAGATTCTGATAAGAATGAACTTACAAAGGTTGGCTTGGATTCACCAAAATCTGCGCCCAAGGTCACTTCTATCAAAGGATCTTGAGCTGTAACATGTACTTCTTCTTTTTCCCTTTATTCTGATAAGGAAACTTGACTATCTACAATACAAATTGACTTTGCATTATCTTCATCTTCATGGAACAAACTTTTTTCAATTGAATAAGCCTGAACTTTCTTCAAAGTCTCTTTTATTACAAATGAAATATCTTTACTCATCATCAATAATCTCTTCTATGACCACTGATGAATTTCTCACCGAGTCTATTATAGCTTTAACAGATAACTTACTCCATTCACTGTTGTCGATCAATGATGTAGCCTTAGATGAATCACCATTCAAGCCCTCTTCAATTCTCAAAGTTGAGCATCCAAACAGCCAGCACTGACACAAATGGCTTGTTGTCTGCCTGAACAATCTCAATTTCTCCATTTTCTTTCCACAACAAAACCATCTCTCCAACTTGTAAGTTTACTGGTAAGATACCTTTAGCCCTTGTAGCACCACCATCAAATCCATAGATGACTATATCAGAAGGCAGCAGTTCTGTACTTTCAGCTTTTAACTTTGCAAGCATCTGGTGAGGAATTACATTTACAGCAGCTCCATTGTCTACCAAAATCTTCTTCACAGGGAGTCCACTCAACACAACAGAAATGTAAAGTGGTCTCAAATGCTGGGTAAGTTCAGTTGGTGGTTTTACAAATGACACCTTCCATTGTTTTCCTTCTACCAGGATTTCATTTGATTGATTTGACTCAATCTTTACACCATCTGCTTCCTTGTCTACAACATTAACTTCTGGAGTCCAGTCAACATCTTCTTCTAAAGTTAATGATGCCATTGGCTCTACTGACACGTCTTCTGTTTCACTCATTTCATCAATGATATCATGTTATTCATAAGCTAAAAATGTATTAGGCAAAACATAATTCATTGACACTTTATCAGGTAAGTCAGAACTTCCCTGATGTGATGATTCTCCCTCAGATTCTTCTTTCTTTCTGTCAAACCTAGGATTTTTATCTTCTAAATCTCCAACAATTTTTTCTTCCATATGTACCACATTCACTTGCATTTCATCATCATCAGGTTCCTCCTTTGGAACTATATAAGTTATGTCTGTCAAACCCCAATCTTTAGCCATTTGCATGTAATTTTGCTTAGCCACTTGATTGAATTTCTGCCATTTTCTTCCTTGGGATCAACATATAATTTTGAGAACCATCGATCTGCAGGAGTATCAGGTGGTGGTTTGAAGGACTTCTTTTCCCTATTTTGTGGAGAGTTAACTCTTTCCCACACATTTCTTCTAGGTAAAGGCTGTTATGATAGAATTCTTCTCTCAACAGGCTCTCCCATTTCTAGAACTTGCCTTTGGCTATTCTGCACCATTCTGGCTTGTCCTTGTTGAACAAAATGAGGAAATATAGCTTTCCCTCTTCCAAAACTCCTTCCAGGAGGAAATTTACCCCTAAAGTCTCTTCCAGGGTGATTATTTCCTACAGGAATATTTTAAACTGACCTTGGATAAGGCCTGAGATACCTTTCCCTGGGAATTGATCCTCTTTCTGTTACAAATTCATGCTCAAATTCATTAGTAAATCTTCTTCCACTATAAACTGTTTTCTCCCATTTTATGCTCTTCTTCTCTCATAATATCAGCAAAAGACATATTGTGTTGTAGTCCTTGCATTTGTTTAACTTATGTTCCCTTTGAGCTCAACCCTTGCTTACTTTTTGGAACAATCATAGCATCCACACACTTACTCAAAATCTCCAGAAGTTTTCTTTTTTCTCTAGTAGAACTCCCTGAACTAACATTCTCTTGAGATTGCGATTTCTCCAATTCAGATATCATAGGAGTTAAAGTACTAATGGTTACACTAGGAGGAAAAGGATTCTGATCAATCATGATGGCCTTATCTCCATTGGGGAATTTCAGCTTTCCAGATTCAATTGCATCCTGCAATGAATGTCGCAAAGACAAACAATTGTTAGTTGAATGTGACCAAAAGTGAAATGCCATTTACAGTATCTTTTATCTTTTATTTCAGATTCTGATGGAATTTTATTATCATCCTTTAGGCTTATTTTCTTTTTTTTTAACAATACATCAAAGATTTGCTTAGTCTTTGTAATGTCAAAAGAAAATTGCCTATTAACTTTATCAAATTTTCCAACTAACTTTTTAACACTATCATTCTGAGATGCCTTTTTTAATGTTGCTCAAACGTCAGGTTTACTTAAATTTAATTCAGCAACATTCATATCAACATCATCACCAGACTAGTAATCTAAACCAACATTTACTTCATTTGAGCATAATAAGTTGCTCTTGGAACTATCCTTTTACCATCATCTTCTTCTAAGAGTCTTTCATACTTAGAAACACATGATGCCATTTGAGCCAAATCTACAAATTCCCTATCTTCAAACTTTTTCCTAAGTTCAAGGACTAGACCACTTCTAGCTATACTAACATCCTCTCTTTCTGGTAACTGCACCAGAAGTCTAGACTTGACTTGTCTATAGCGAGCAATGAAATCTTCTATTTTTTCATTAGGCTTCTGTTTTACTTTGGCTAAATCTGCCATGGTCACTTCAGGTTCTGTCTTGTAAAATTGAGCATGGAATGCAATTTCCATCTGCTGCCAATTAAGGATAGAATTTGCTGGTAAATTTATAAACCAGTTAAATGCAACACCTGTGAGAGTATTGACAAACATTCTAAGTTTAACATAATCATTGACATCACCGCATCTAATATTAAATCTACCAATATGCTCCAGTGTAGATTGACCATCTTCACCGGAAAATACTGAAAAGTCAAGGACTTATTATCCCCTTGGAAATGGATTGTATTGATCAATCTAATCTGGATATGACTTCTTATACACAGGTCTTTGTCCACCCCTTCCTACAGGCACTTAGTGCTCTTAAAGGATTCCTAAGACTTGATCTCGCAACAAATTTTGGAAATCATTGTCTCTTCTAATAGGATTTTGAACTTGATCAAAATTACCACAAACATTAACATCATTTCTAGGCTGAGTTTGCCCCCAAGCCTCTGCAATATTTCTGTTCTGACTACCTTGACCATTTACTGGAATTCTAGGATTTTCACCAATTTCCTCAACTGTTTTGACTCGATATGGAGTAATGTAGACACCCATTTTCGTCCCATATCCTTTATTTAAATCAATTTGTTGTTTAATTGGCATTAGGGTCATTTAGGGGCATTTTGGTCATTTTTACACCTAGGGGCATTTTGGTCATTTGCTTGTTCAGGGGTATTTTGGTCATTTTAGGGTCACTTTTAATTTAAAATTAGCAAATTCGTTTTTAGTCATCTAAATTGCATTTTGAAAAACCCAAAAATCTTTGTATGAGTACCCTTGGTTTTTTGCATATCTCAGGGCTTAGCTTCGTT
>AWUE01012766.1:0-25163 GCA_001974825.2 Corchorus olitorius
TGATGGGAATGACATTCCCACCTAAAATTAGATTCCTCCAACCAAACATGGGAAAGTTATTTTCCTATCTAACTTACCACACTTTCCCACTACTTTCCACGAACCAAACGCAACTTTAGTAGTATGCAGGATGATTCATTACTCTTTTTTTCCTGAAAGAAAGCAAACATAGACATAGTCGGGACATTTTTACATACCATCCAGTAATGAACATGATAAACTTAAGTTTAATTAATGATTCCTCACAGCAAATTGAAAGATCCATAAATAAATAAACGCACAAGTATATTAGAAAGGCTTAAATGCCACTTTTCACCCTAAAGTTTGTTTATACGGACTGTCACTTTGCATCCAACTTTTTTATTTTGATCACTTTGCACCCTAATGTTTTATTTTTGTTCTACATTATACCTTCTGTTACAATGAATTAACGGCGCCGTCACGGAGTTCTACGTGTTATTTCGCTTATTTTTATGCTAATGTGACATGCTACGTGGCAATTTTTTCGTCTGAGCATCATAAAGACGCCGTCTGAACTTAACGAATTTTCGATAACGGAGGGTGCAACATGGAACAAAAATAAAACATCAGGGTGCAAAGTGACAGTCCTTATAAACCTAAAGGTGCAAAGTGACATTTAATCCATGGAGAAAAGCAAATTGTTTATAACAAGAGAAAGGGGGCTAAATGTCCAAATTGGGGCTAAATCTTTCGCAACTTGCTCGAATTGAGTCCAAACCTTTAACGGGTACCAAATTGAGTCTAAACGTTAACAAAATGCACCAAATTAAGCCTATTTTAAACGAGCTTATTGCAGTGGGACACACGCGCCAATGCAACGCGTTAACAGAAGCTACATGGAATTTTCAGAGGCCACGTGGAATTTTTATGCCACGTTAGCAAGGAAAAGAGGGGGTAAAAAAGGTAAAAAGAAAATAAACAACAAAGGGTAATTTTTTATTTCATTCGGTTTCTTTTCTTCTTCTTTTTATTTATTTTCTCTTTCACGTCTTCTTCTCTTCCAACTTTACCTAGCCGCCACCACCGTTGGAACCGCCCTGAGCCACCGTATCGGAATTTTTAGCCACCGTCTTCAGACCCCAAACTTTCCAGAAACATTCCTCTCATTGTCCCGATTCCGAATCTGGTTTTATCCCCTTCCAAATCAGCTTCTAAATGCCCCCAAACCAAGTTTTGACCGAACCCTCAAAAGCTTTCCGATCTCGGCGATTCACCGATGGATTGGCTTGATTCCAAGATATTTTCTTCCCCACCCCAAATTATATCTTTCTACCATTTGAATTTGCAAACAAACCCTCAAACTAAAATCCCTCAAGTGGTATGTATGTGAGTCTGCCTTGACATGATAAACAATCTCTGCCAACTGTATGCCAATGGCCTTAATGTTTCATAGCAAGCATGCCCAGTTCCAACTAGAACCCTGAAGTGCAGGAGGAAAATATTATGTTTGTCCAAGGAAAATATTATGTTTGGAATCCTTCAGTGAAATTTGGACTAGACTTGTTAATGCGTAAACAGGGTCTGGCAAAACAATAGTGTATTTGGCTCCGATTATTCATCATCTGCAGGGTTACAGTCCTCGAATTGAACACTCTCATGGTACTTTTGGTATGTATGCTTTTTAGTGTATGTTGATTTAAGAATGAATAAGAAGTTTCAACTTTTTGCTTGAGTGTGAATAAATTGAAATTTGATATGTTTATCATAGCTTTGGTCCTTGTACCAACGCGTGAATTATGAATGCAGGTGTATGAGATTTGCAGAAGTTGTTGCATCGCTTCCATTGGATTGTTCTTGCAGAAGCTTGTGTATTTGATTTTCTTTGGATTTTTGAAGAACTCAAATTCTGTTTTTGATGAAAGAACCCTCTAAGTTGATTTTTTTTTAAAATTTTTATCTTTAATGGAAAATTAACAAAAAAAAATCCTACATAACACCTAAATATTTAAATTAATAAAAATAATTTTTTAAAAAGGAAAATCTAAAAAAAAACCCTTTATTCCACATGTCACGCCGTTATTAACAGTAACGGCGCGTATGGTACACATCCGAAATTCTGTTTGATATATGCCCAATTTGGTGCATTTTGCTAACGTTTAGACTCAATTTGGTTCCTATTAAAGGTTTGGACTCAATTTGAGCAAGTTAAGAAAGATTTAGGCCTAATTTGAACATTTGGACGGAGAAAGAGGAGTAGAGTACCATTTAATGCTGAAAATATCATAAGGCTTGAGGTATAGATTTTTTATCCACAAATGCAATATCCTTGTTATCCAATTTTTTAATCTCGTAATGGTGCTTAGCTTTTTTTCTCTTTGACCCAGATGAAGGTTCTTCAACCAAATCACAAGTGTAAAATCGTACATGAACATGACATTCAGTCAAGGTATGAAAATCTGAATATAAAATACAAGAAGACAGAACCAGGGTGATACCAAGCCCATAACTGATATAGCGTGGATCGCGGCCCAATTCGGCATACATGGAAATCAACAACGATTGAGTGATTGGATTGGCGAAGAAGATCTACATTGCTTGCTTTCCGCTAAAACCGAAGTACACAACACCATCCTTGCAGTTGCACAACTGCTCCCAGGCTGGCATCACTTGATACAAGGATTCTACCGATAATTTGCCCAGTTCCTCGCCCGATACATATCCTGAATTTCGATTTCGAATCACCGACATCCTTGCAGACCCTAGTAATCCTAAAACGATGTTGAACAAGGATGAACAAAACCCTAGCCAGGATATGGTTCATTACTTACTAGATATATATATATATATATATATATATATGTTAATTAGATTATGATAGCTTCTCTAATTGGGATCCGACATGGTTCGATTTTGGATTTGTTGAGGTTTAATGTGACTACATGAAAAATCCATTAAAAAAATTATACTTGATTAATTGTGGATGATGGTTCATTAATTTGGACTCTGGCCATAGTTCTCCCCAAAAGGGCAGAAACTGTGAGGTTAATTTTAAATGAAAAGATTGATTTGTTTAGAGTTAATAGATACAAGTGGATCGGCCGTGCTGGCGCGTCGGGCGTTTAGAAATCTATTTCTTTAAACAATTTCCTATTCAAATTAAATTGTTTGATGCGTAGGAAAATTCGAAAGTACTATGATTTTAAATGTGTTGCATCTTTAAAAGGCTATATTATTAACATTGAGTATATGCCCTAAAGTTAGCAATAAATAGTAAATATTAGTTTGTACATGGATAGGTGCAATAGCTTCAATTTTGTTTCCTATTCTAAAGTGTGTAGCACTTAAAACAAAAACTAAGTTTACTCTTCTCTTCATATGGACATTTAGAAATTGTTATTAGTTGTTTGATAAGGCATTGCATCACTGGAAACAAATGGTTTGTGGTCTCTTAAGAATTCACAAATTGCATCTTTAGCTAAGTTAACATTATTGAAAAACAAATCAATAACTTGATGATTAACCATCTTCGGTTTTGTTATCAAATTAAAATAAACCCTATTTGTTATGTTTTTGGACTGGCCAATAAGTCCATTTGTTTTCTAAAAACAGTATTGTCTATAATGGACTGATCATATCATCAGTATAAGATTTAGATTTAATTTTTACTTAGAAATTTTATATCAGAGCTTTTAAACGTTTATGCTGCTAACCCACTAATATTACAATTCTAAATTGTATTTCATGGGTTGAATAGCATTAATAGACATCGTTAAAAAGGGCTCCCACACAGCATAGACCTTAGCTAAGTCTTGAAAATTCTCTGTAAATTAAGAAATACTCAACTCAAATCATAGAAAATTCTTTGTAAATTAAGAAATACTCAACTCAAATCCTAATCCTTAGATATCTTATCTAACAACTTTGTTCTAACTTAAAAGAAAATATTATTTATTTTGTAGAATAATTAAGTAGAGATAAAGGAATATGATTTATTATAGCATTTATTGTGTGGAAGAATAATTAAGTAGAGATAGGGGGATAGGATTTATTATAACATTTATTGTGTGAAAGGAAAATGATAATTACAAAAAAGGGCTCAAGGGCAAGAACTGGCTAGAAACTAACCTACGGTCATCTTAGTAAATTGACAAATGAGAAAAGACAGAAAAGGACAAAATAAGTTCAAATGGAGCCTCCTCATCGATCCTCAAAATGGGCGTTTAGTAATTTTATTGGGTGTTTCAAATAATATGTAGTATATATATATTTTGGCCCTTATAATAAACATGTAAAAATGGGACAAATTAACCCTTGAATTTCTGAAATTGCCAATTGCACACTTATAAACTTATTATAAGAAAGGGACAAATTCTTTTGGATGGAAGTTGGTTAAATTCCCTTAAAAATTAGACGGAAATTAGCCTTTTTTGGACAAAAACCGGCATGACTGATCATAATTTTCGTCCAATTGTTAATGGAATTTAAGCAATTTCTGTCCAAATTAAAGAGCTAATTTGGCTCTTTTTTACAAAATTTAGACATACAAATGGCAATTTTGGAAGTTTAAGGACTAATTTATTCCTTTCTTAATTCTTACAAGTTTAGGGGCCAAAATTTTTATTAAGCAATTTGTTTAGTGTAAGTTGTAACTATACCAATTAGTAAGTATTAAATGATTTTCAGTAGCAAAAAGAAAAAGTATTAAATGATATTATTGTTCATTAATGAATGCTCAATGGTTCACTCGTAGATACTACATGGGACAACGAGTGTCCATGTACATTCTAATGTGCAGAGAAGCCGAAGAGAATCTGAAACTGAAAAAGCGACAAATTTTAAACCAGAGGGTCGTTTTAAGAACTCATTACTATAATTTATTGGCATCTTTTATGGGAAATGATCAGAATTCAGAGCATGATTTCGACGTCATGCCAAACAACATGAAGCATCTGATTTTTAATCAACAGGCTTGCACCTGGTGAGTTAATAAAGTTTCAGTACTGTTGATTATATTGATCGATGTGCTGATTTTGGTTTTGGGTTTTTTGGGGGGGGGGGGGCAAAATATGATCGATCGTACGTGTTTAATTAAGAAAGAAGTTGTTGATATAATTTGCAGGGTTGAAGGGACTGTTGCAGATTGTTGAAGAACCAAAAGTAAGCTGGATTCGTTGGAGGCCACAGGCAGAGCTTCTTATTCCAATATTTTCTAGGCAAGATATTCATATTCTGCCATGCACATCTTTTTCCAACTAATAATCAGTTTCATGATTGGTTTGGATTTTGGGACATTAATTCTTGATTTGATTCTAGTTTTAGGATTTTGCAGCCGCAGGTTCATAATGAAAAAGGGTAGAATCTAGTGTTATTATTTGGGATACAAACATCCCAAATCGGAAAAACTCTCCTAACGCCTACTGAATAGAAGAAAATAAAAAAAAATATAATGTAATATAATATTATAATATAACATTTTAATTTTTCAACATTGATATCATTTCTAAGAAAAATGTCTCTTCAATTCTAAGTTCTAACCCAGTTAACCTAAAAAATGTAAAAAGACCCAAATACAAATTCTTACTATGAAATTGTCATGACTCATGATCAACAATATCTTGGTTTTGAAAAAAAAAAAAAAAAAAAAAAAAAAAAAAAAAAAGAGAGAATCTTGGTCTGTCCAAAAAACAAAATTATTGGACCGTCAAAGAAAGGAGGCCCAATTACAAGCCGACAATATTTACTTTTGGGACGAATCCGATTCTAATAGCCCAAATAATTAATAAAATCATTCCCTACTTATCGACTCAACTCTTTTTTAAAAGTTGCCTCGTTTTTTTGGACACTGTTGACCGGTTGCAAAAACTAAGAATTCTTTGGCATTTGGTTTGAAACTAACAGTAGGTAAATCCTTTTTCACTTCAATTTTAGGGTTTAAGGGTTTCGATTTCAGTCTGTGTTGCTGGACAATTTGATTAATTTTCTCCTTTTTTTTGTGGGTTTAAAAGTTTGAAGCTTGAAATGGACGGGGAGGAGTTGACAGAGCAGGAGACTGCTCTTTATGATCGACAAATTAGGGTTTGGGGTGCTGATGCTCAACGAAGGTAAGTTCATTTTGCTTCATTCTACCCTTTTTCATACATTATCCTTTGAATTTCTGTTATTGCTAGCTTGTTAATTCGAATGGGTATCTTTTTTTCCTTTTCTTTTTTTTTTTTTAGGTTTTTAGACTGAGCAAATCTCATATACTAGTCTATGGAATGAAAGGGACTGTTTCTGAGGTATAGTTCTATTTTATTTTATTTTTATCTTTAACGAATTAGTTTTTCTAGCTCTGTTGGTACAAGTATTATGATATTGCATTTTTTTTTCTTTTATTGCTTACAAGTAATTTATGTTTACATTTGTGGTTGTGTGTAGTTTTGCAAAAATATTGTACTAGCAGGAGTTGGTAGTGTCACATTGGTGGATGACCGCCTTGTTACAGAGGAAGCTTTGTCTGCTAATTTCTTGATATTGCCTGACGAAAATTTGTACAATGTTAAAACTCTGGCTGAGGTTTGTTGTGATTCTTTGAAAGAATTCAACCCCATGGTTCATGTTTCTGTAGAAAAAGGTTAGCCTTTTCTTTTGTTTGCTTCTGCTTTTTGTGGTTTCATGTTGGGTAACATGAAAAATTTGTAGTGGTTAATTTTTTGCAGTTTTTTGGGTCCCTAATGAGTGTTGAGTACTGCTTTCAGTGCAAATAAAGGGAGTCTGCTTCATGAAATCTCACACTCTTGTGGTGCTTGTAGGTGATATCTCAACATTCGGTGTTGAATTCTTTGAAAAGTTTGATGTTGTTGTCGTCAGTTGCTGCTCACTTTCTAGAAAGGTACTCGTATTAGATTATATCTTGTGATTGAACTTATACCATGTAGATGATATTTTTTCTCTTTTTATCAGCTTATTTGATGTCTTCATGCATTTCCCTTCAGTTTGTAATTGAAAGTTTGGAACTTTTCTTTCATTGCAGAAATTGATCAATCAGAAGTGCCGGAAGTTATCCAAGCGTGTGGCATTTTATACAGTTGACTGTAGAGGCTCTTCTGGTGAAATATTTGTTGATTTACAGAACTACAAATATTCAAAGGTGATTATTTTCCATATCCAACTAATTCTAGTATCATATCATATGTGGCCTTTATATGCATCAATTTAGGTTATTTCATAATAGAAGGTGCATTATATACAGTTCCCTGGCACCAAATTGCCAATAGCAACTTGTGAATCTGGGCCATGCTATATTTTTCTGACCTTGCTTGAGATTTCTTTTTGGGAACAACCAGTAAATCACTTTGATTAGTTGATTGCTAACTATTAACACTAAAATGATGAATTCATTTTCTCTGTTCATTCTGCATTTCCTATGTACAGTGTATATATAGGAAATATTCCTAGACAATTCAATGACCAAAAGATGCTTCTACGTTGGTACTAATCTTGTGAATATCTACTGCATTGCTGTTGAACTTGGTCTTATGAACTAATCTTGTGGTTATTGCTGATGTGTGCACAGCCATGCAGTTAAAGCTTTTATATACCCTGATTTTTTTGGGGGGACAAGATTTTTTTTGGCCGAATTTTTGGGACAATGTTTAAGCTTGTATTTTCTCTTTCTTTTTGTTTGACAGAAAAAACTTGAGGAGACTGTCGAATGCGAATTAGATTACCCAAGTTTTGAGGTATGAATGGTTTGAGCTTGTTGTGAACAATAATTTGTATCAGCAACTATAAATACTCCTATAAGCTGGCTGAGGATTTTCTGGGACTCATGATATTACTTATTAGCATGTAATCATGTCTCATCTGAAAGTGAAGGCATTATATACTTTTATTGCTGTAAGCTTATTGACTTCTGTTGCAGGAATCAATTTCAGTACCTTGGAGATCACTTCCGAAGAGAGTATCAAAGCTTTACTTTGCTATGAGAGGTTCGCTAAAAACACTGTTTTTTGCTTTTTACATGTGTAAATGGGGGAACACCCACCTCAGTGTGCAGCTTGATAAATCATTTTATGTTATCCATTGTGTCTGTTAAATACAGTGTTATGCATGTTTGCATTAAGAGGCACTTGTGAAAATGGTTTTGAAATGCCAGTATTTATGCAATGGATGACTGAATTGCTTATGTTCTTACAGTGATAGAGCAATTCGAAGATTTTGAAGGTCGCAATCCAGGAGAAACCTCAATTGCTGATCTTCCTAGTGTTATGAAGCTCAAAAAGGAACTTTGTGAAACAAATGTATGGTACCGGGCACCTTTCATTTCCATTACTTAGTAATGTTTTGTTTCATCTTACTAATGCCTTATTAATATATCGCAGTCAATGAATGAGTCTCAAATATCTGATGCACTCTTAGAAAGACTGCTAACAGATACAAGTGAGTTCCCTCCAGCCTGTGCCATCATCGGAGGAATCCTTGGACAGGTATTCATTGTTGGCCATTTTCTCCCTTCTCTATTGAAATGATTATTTACTATTATTAGTATAGGTATTTAATTTACATTTGAATAATGTAGGAGGTGATAAAAGCTATATCAGGCAAAGGGGATCCACTCAAGAATTTCTTTTTCTTTGATGCTGTGGACGGGAAAGGCGTGATAGAGGACATCTCCAACCCGAACACTGGAAGCTAAGCTGTGAACAGGGAGGATACATAAAGTTGTAAGTTAGGCAGTAACTTCTTGGCTTCTGTCACTGACTATAGCTGTGGGGGTAAATTAAGCGATTGTTGAACCTTTTAAAAGGATCAGCTAACAATTATTAATTGATAGTGTCTCCTAAATTGAAACTCCAGATTACTTGTTTAACATGCAGTCTTTACTAAAAGATTATTGATCCAAGATTGTTGATTATGTATTTTGCTATATAAACTTTTGATGTTGGAGACTACGCTGCTTCTTAAAAGCTGTGGCAGATGCGGACTAACGCTACTGGTGTTATGTGGTGTAGTTTAAATTTTTGAAGATGAAAAAGAGCCATAAAAATCTGCATCATCATTGTCTATAGTTAGAAGGGAAAGCATATTGCATTTTGGTGGTGGTAGGCAATGGTGCCGCTGTGTTAAATGTCAGTGCTCGATAGCCCCACACCACACAAGTATGATAAAGAAATTTTGCTGGAGATGTATGAAAAGGTACATATAATCATTTGGTCATGGACAATGTTCTAGAGAATTGCATTGATAATGATAATGCTCGATTAGATTAGATCCTAAATTGAGCAATAGTTGGATCGTGTGTATTGGTTTTGCCACACTTTTTTCTGGGCGGTAATCAGTGGCTTTAAGGATTTTTGACCCTAAAGACCAAATTAAAAAGACACTGAGTGAAAAAGGGCAAAAAGAAGAAAGGCAAGGAAAAATACAGGATGACAATGAACTAACCGTGACTACGCAGGTCAAAATGACTCCATCAGTGGGTTGGATGAAGATTTATATGTGAAATGTGACTAATATTTGAAATTTCAGTTCTTTTACAAGTCGACTCTTCCGGATTAACGAATACTACACTGACAGTAATCTTTTTTTTTTTTTGGCACAAAACCTTGACACACTAACCTATTGTCCGTATTAGTATTACATTTTGATGGACAAATCATGGTCCGTATTAGTATTACTAACCTCTGAGAGTTATTCATTTTAATTTTGGATAAACTCAAAATCCAACAATCAAATTCAAAAATTTTCATAAACAAGAAACGTGGGTGGTTATTGTCCCGCTATAATCTCCCCACATTTAAAAAGCAACGTCTCTTAATCCACTATATTATTCAAAAGATCCCCAAATAATGATGATAGAAATTAAAGCAATTAGACCCCACCATGGAAAGACAAAGACTTTGTTCAGACGATGATGATGATGGAGAGAACACTGATCACCAACAAAAACTGCACCAGATTTTCGAAGCTTTAGAACAGGAATGGGACTTCATAAAACAGAGGCCAGAAAGAAGCTCGAGTCGCTCGAGTAAAATGATTAAAAACCTCCGACTTCTCAACACCTCTCCCAGACAACTCATGTCTTCGCTTCAGGACAGATCAAGCTCTCCAACAGAGGGATCCGTAGGCTGGAAAATGAGAACCAACGACTTGGCTGTGGAAGAAATACTCACGGAGAGAAGGGCTGCCATTGAAACCG
This sequence comes from Corchorus olitorius, assembly GCA_001974825.2. Classification (NCBI taxonomy): domain Eukaryota; kingdom Viridiplantae; phylum Streptophyta; class Magnoliopsida; order Malvales; family Malvaceae; genus Corchorus; species Corchorus olitorius. Next base: position 10,142 of record AWUE01012766.1, read on the forward strand.
GTAAGTTGAAGGGGCGACGGCTTTTTGTGGAAGAAGAAGAAGAAGGCGCGGCGGCGGAGGTGGGTAAAACTTTGGGTGAAGATGAGAGTGAAGTGAAGTCAGTTTTCTCTTATGAATATGATCATGATAATTATGAGGATGAAGGTAAAGAGGATTTGCTGTCGTCCCCTTTATGTCCTCGTTGTGCTTCTCAATCTCATGTATCTTCTTCTTCTTCCTCTTCTTCTTCTCTATCTGCTTATGAAATGGCAACCATATTGGAAGAGAAGAGAATTGCCTGTGATAATAATAAAGGAAAAGGAAGATGGATGGGTATCATGATTTGGGTTGGCATTATTACTTTAGTTGTATCCATAATTGGTATGATGATCTCAAGGAGGTATTTTGATGATCTATACTGCAGGGATGAAGAGACGATCCTAACCCCAACGTGAAAGAGCATGAATTGATGCACTTTAATCTCTTCATCTGTATTCTTTCAAGAAATGCATCTGTTTGTTAACTTATTATATGTAATGTAATTTACTACTCAACTGCAATTAGAATGTAAAATGATGGTTGTTTTTTCTACTCTTTAGTTATATGAGAGGGATTTTGCTTTTTATTTATGAATCATTAAGTTACATGTTAAAATGTAATTAATTATATTTGCTAGGAGATGGTAGAGGAAACATGGAACTCTTACTGGCAGTCTGGCACTGGCAGTAGAAAGCACCACCCACCAGTCTTCAAATTTCATGCAAAAAATAGAGAGAGAGAGAGAGGCCTAGTTTGTTGCTGGAATGCCTAAAGGGATTTTAGCATTGGACCTACTATTCTTTTTTAAGGTTAGTTGGAATTTGGTACCTTTGTTAATCCAACAAGGAAGTAGTAGCTAAGCAATTACTGCATAAAAAACCAAAGAGATGAGAAAAATGACAAATTCCTTATAATGGCCATTGGTTATTCTTTGGTTTTACTGTTTTATAATAGGAAAAGCTTTAATTTTTGAAACGTTTCTTGTGGTTTTTATTGAAAATTTTTGTTAAAATCTTCAATTTGATTTTCATTTCAATGGGCATAAAAAAGTTCCAAATCAGAAAGAATAAAAAAGGAGAAAATGTGCCATCATTTACTGAACCTCGAGCCATTGGTTAAGACAGAGGTTCACCCAATAACAATGGGCTTGGTTTCCCTGACTTATACGAGAGACCAGCCCATAGGAAAGGAAGCAAGCCCCTGCTTTTTTTCATCAGGTTTTTTATTATAAAATCAACGGATTGGAGATGCGGGGTATCGATCCCCGTACCTCTCGCATGCTAAGCGAGCGCTCTACCATCTGAGCTACATCCCCTTGTTGATCTATCATTAGAACCAACCATTTTGACAAACACCAGTCAGCTCGACCCAGCGGGAACACTGGAATATGAGACAGGATTTGATTACAAATCAGAAAATTGGTGTGGAAAGTATGGTATAATCAAGAGGAGAGAAAATACATATTTGGTAATCCGGGAAGATCTGGATCTGGTGGATGTATCAGAAATAGTTTAGGGGAGTGGATTGTGGGATACACAAGGAAAATTCAGATTGCTTCAAGCCTGCAAGCTGAGCTTTGGGGCCTGAGGGATGGATTGAAACTGGCTCTGGACAGGGGTATTGAAAAACTGGAAATTGCAGTTGATGCAAGAGTGGTCATTGATCTTATTAATAATGCGATTACTGATCTCCATCCTTTTGGCAACTTAATTATTGATTGCAGGAACATGATGAATTCAATCCCCCATGTGAAGATTAAACACTGCTTCAGGGAGGGAAATAGGCTCGCGGATGTTATTGCAAACTTTGGGAGATCTTTGGATGTGCACTTTTTGATTTTGGAATCTATTCCAAACTTTGCTTTTGACATTTTTTTGAATGATGTTATGAGGCTTTCATTGCCTAGGCTTGTAAACATTTAACTTCTCTTTAATCCAGTACCTTTATTTACCTAAAAAAAAAAAAGAGGAGAGAAAAATGTGCTGAGTTTTACATGTCAATATATCATTGTCAAGGAAACGAGGAATTTCAAGTTTGGGGGACCAAGCAATAGGTAGAAAAGATGATGATGTAACTATGAGTGGGTTTATTCCTTTGAGTGGATAGGTGATGATAATGACGAGACAATGCGTAATTGAGTGATTAAGTCAAATATAATACCATTTATGCAGCAACTACTGTGAAAATTCTGACAGGGAATTGCGGCATGCATGGTATATATTCTGAATGTTGAGTAAAAGATGATAAAGGCAACTGATCAGTTCATGTTTGATGTGATAAGATTCATTTACAACAAAGAAATGAGGCATTATCTGTTTTGCTCGTAAGTCTTTTAGATAATGTATTAATAATAACAAGGCATCAAAAAAGCAGTTCAGTGACTCCTCTTATAAAATGGAAGTTAAAAAAGATTACTTTTTACTGCTATAACATAGTCTAGAATAATAAAACATGCAGAAAAGGCATTTGCATTTCATCCAATGGTGTTGGACTGGAGACTGCTGTTGGGGAAATCCAAAAAGCAGAATTACTATGGAAGAAAAAATGCGGTGGGTGCATGGTCATGTCTGAGTTTGATGAGGATTTCGATTTTCGACATTCTAGTCAAAACTTTCCCCAATTATATAAGTGCCAGCACTGATTGAAACAAGGACATCATTAGCAAGCTAGAGCTACTACTAGTATAAAGGAAGAAGAAGAAATGCTGCTCAAGAGAACCAAATTGCAAGCAAAGCAAGTTAAGTACATTACATATATATTCCCCCAATATTGTGTCTGATACAAATCGCAGAAAGATATATACAGATATGAAGAAAGCTAAGTGGCTAGGCTTAGTAGACTTTTATGCATATGGCCGGGGCCCCAATCAACCGACCCAGCAATGAAAGTGAGTTTCACATTCTACGCACAGTCACAGAACCCAAATATTTTGATTCTGCTTTGAATAATGTCACCTATCAAATCAGCTATGCAAATCCATTTTCCCCTCTTTAAGTACTACTCTGTTGAATCTTGAAAACATAGCATTATTAGCCATAAATTCTACCTACCTTTGCAAATACATTGATTCTAGAGTGCCCTCTAATTGAATCTGTTTTGGCACATGATCTCACCAACAAAACAAAACATAAAAGCATTGTTTCTTTGCTCTTAAGGAAAAAAAACACTAGTTATTTATTTATAATCTAAGGTGCATATATAAACATGTCCCATGGACTGCAGAACATATAAACAACAGACTAATTATTTTGAGAACATAAAGGGTTGTAGGATTGCATCTGTCTGAGGATGTGTTCAAAGTTCTCGGTGAACTTCTCCACCGGATGTGTATGTATCCCTTCATAAGTGGTCACCACAATTTCATCATCCTTGGAACTTCGTTGCACTTGTTTCTTTACATTGCACTCTTTATGTGTACACCTGTAATAACTTCTGCAATTCATCAACATTCAACAACTAATTGTAAGAACCATATCCAATATATATATATATATATATATATATATATATATTAATTAATTCATATATATAGATCATAGATGATGCATACTTTTATGATAATTAATTTAATTAATTAATATGGGTTACCACTTTAAATATACAGGATTTGCAGGCTACTGAATGATTCTGATTTGATATATTACCCTAATACATTTTTGCAGGCGCTTAATTTGCTAAATAAAATAAAGCAGAAGACCTTGAATGGATGAAATTCCAAATCATATAGCATTATTAATCTATACAAGCTAGACTTGAAATCTCAAAGGCGAATAATACATAAATTTTAAGGAAAAAAGAAATGATATTATATATACCTTGGGAATTTGCTATTCTTGACTGTTTTCTGCCCATATTTCCTCCATCGATACCCATCATCAAGTATATCAACCTGACTCCTTGTTTGAAATGCATACTTGTGCTTCCTCGTTCCTTTCTTCCCTACTCTTATGACCTCACTGCTTTCAGAAACTTCCTTTTCATCTCCCACTTTCCTTGTACCAATTAAGTCGCCACCTTGCAAATAACTTTGATGATTGGCCATGGCTAGCGAGCTGGAGCTGGAAGGGGAGGCTGAAGATCCATCCGGGAAAAGCATGTGATAATTCTCCATGAATGAAAAAGATAAAGGGAAATAATAGATCAACTGTAGCTATTTAATGAAGAAAAATAAAGTAATGATGGCAAGATATTACGTATACTAGAAAATTGTTGTGAAGCCAAGAAAAGAGATGCATAAGGAAAGAAAGTTTAGAAGAGTTTATATATTAGAAAGAAAAAACACACAAGGAAAATATTTGGAAAAAAGGTGGGCGGCTAAATGGCCAACGTCCAAGGACACTGAAAACAGAGAAAAAAAATTGGATGCATGGAGGCTAATTGTTCATGGATGCAGCCCCCTCGGCCCTCTGGAATAACCCAATACAAACAAAGTTGAGTCGTAGACGTCACGTAACGCAACTTGATGAGAACAGTGTAAATTTTGGCCAAACTTAAGCCCTTGATGAGAACAAAATAGCATCCAAAACGTTAAAATTGACGGAAGTTTCTAATTTAACATCTAAGAAGAGTTAAAAAGTATGATCAAAGTCTATTTTTGCCCCCTAAATTTGTCTAAAATTGATATTTTTTCCCCTAAACTTTAATTTGGAACTTTTTACTCCCTAAATTTGCAATATGAGGACATATTAGATCCTCTCAAACGGTATTGCTGACCTGCCAATGCCACGTCGGACCAAAAATATCACATAGAAATGCCACGTTGAATCAAAATGCCACGTGGCAAGGACACGTCAGACCAAGACGCTATAATATTGTTGAGAGTGACTAAAATGGCTTCAAATTGCAAGTTCAAGGGATAAAATATCCAAAATTAAAGTCTAAGGGGCAAAACGTCAAAATCATACAGATTTAAGGAGAAAAAGGACATTAAGTCGAAAAATAATTGAAGGTGAAAGATCATAGTCTGAATTCTGTTACCAAATTTTCACTTATTATACTAGTCATTGCTTATTTTATATATATATATATATATATATATATATATATAGGACTCCCTTTGTTCGAGTGATGCAGTGCATATAAAGAACTAATTTGGCTTTTTCTTTTTTAGTTACAAGGAGTTGGATCACAATTATATTCCTTACATATAAGCAATGTAACGGGTTAAGCTAAGGTTTTTTTTTTATATATAGATTTATAGTCATTTCTTTTAGTTTCACTAAAGAAAATAATGTGCAACAAGCTCATTTTAAAAACTTACATACAAAAATTAAAACAAACAAAAATGGGGTTTTCCCCTTCTTTCTTAATTTGCTTACGTAATAATATTGACAAGTTAATTAATTTGGGTTGAATGTTTGATGGCTCCTATGTTGAATTTAGGGGGGTCTAAAATTGGATGCTCATGGTCTTGGCTCAACTGTTGTACTATTATTATATACCAAAGAATGACTCATTTCAAACAATTAGGCAAAAGATGTTTTATTAATCTTAGACTTCTTTATTAAGTTTAGCTTTAAGAGATTGGACGGCGCATGGAGTATTTGAAGTGATATGGAAAAAATACGTCAGATTAGACTTTAATATGGGACCCTAATTAATCCTAACTCTCTTGGATTAATTTTATTGTTTTGAATAGCATGCAATTGTCCCCATCAAGACTATAAGTTACTACTTTAAACAGACACAAATATTACTAAAAACAAAAAAGTTTTTCCTTGCTCAAATATATTTCGCGGTACAGTGGTACTAGCTTCAAACACATTCAATTACCTGTTCATTAATTATAATAGGTATTTTTTAGATTTGGTTCATGTTCATGTCGTGTAAATATACCGTATGAACATGCTTATATAGGTAAATACAAACACGACACGATATTATTATTAACTAATTTTGTCACAATATTATGAAATTGACACTAACACAAAATGATTAAATTAACGTGTAACATGACATGATGATTTACACAATTGACTTAACTACAATTCGGTAAAAATGATACTTCATGATAAATTTAAACACACGATCGTACAATTAATACGCTTTAAACTATTTAAAACAATTATAAAATTACTATGCATTTTATCCTTATGATAATTATAAAATTACTTTTAAATAAGTAATTTCTTATTCCACATTTCCACTAGAGGCTAAAAATGTGATTCCATGTCCGTGTCCATGACATGCTATTAACCATGATTGACACACGTTTAAAACATGAAACATGCTTATATCTTAATCATAATTACAACTTCTTATGTCGTCTTAATGTAGTTTTATTCAAAGTGACATGTCTAGATTTTTCTTTATACTCCCCTTTGATACTTTTTTTAATACTAGTCTTCACTTCCACGTGCGTTGCACGTGACCCATCCTGTTTTTAGTAAATAATAAATTTAAGAATTAAACATTAAAAAATACAATGCTGACCCAATTGATCCAAGTCCTAAATCCGAAAAATCCAGAACCCGAGTGACCTGAGGTCAAAATCCGAACCCGCCTGATCCGAGACCCAGTATACTCGAATGATTTGAACTCAGATGAGTAAAAACCCGAATGACCCGAGAAAATTATAAACTAAAATTATATTTTATTCAATAAAATCCACATTGTTATAATTTTAACCACTCTAAATGATCATTTATTCAAACCCAGCTGAGCAATAACCCGAGAAAATTACCTGACTCATTTGACCTAGACTCAGATGATCCGAAACCCGTCCAACCCGCCCGATTGACTATTTTAACTTTATAAGTCAAAGGAAATATTTGCATGTTACTCTTCTTTTTATTTTTAAAAACTTTAAATTCTTAGTATACACTCCAATACATTAAACTACCAATACACACTCCAAAAATAGAAAAAAAGGTTAATCACAATAATTAAGATTTAAATAAATAAATTTTTAACTTAATTAGTTTTAAAAAATGATGAGTAATTAATGATTAGTTTTAAACTTGATAATAATACTTTTATTAGTTTATATTATAATTGAAATGGATTTAGATTTAACAAAAAATCTCAAATTTTTTAAAATTAAAATGGTAAAAATAAAATATCTATAATAATATTGAATTTTAATTAAATAAAAATAGATTTTTTAGTAGAATAACGGTAAAAGTTTATTTCTAAAAAAAATTGTAAAATTTTAAAAAAATTCATTTAAGAAATAAATTTAAAAAATTCTAATATATATAAGTTTTTTAATTAAAATATTAAAATGGTAAAAATAAAATAGGTATAAGGATATTGGATTTAATTAAATAAAAATAGAGTTTTTAGTTGAGTAAAACTGTAAAAGTATATTTAAAAAATTCTAATATATATAAGTTTTTTAATTAAAATAGTAAAATAGTAAAAATTATAAAGATATTAGATTTAATTAAATAAAAATAGAGTTTTTAGTTGAGTGAAACTATAAAAGTTTAAACAATGGCATTTAAGAAATCTTTTCGAAAAATAAGGGTATAATGGGCAATTCAAAAGTTTTACAGGTGAACATACTTTTTAATATAGTATAGATAATTATTATTTAAGATTATACCAATTTTAAGTTTTTAACCTAAATCATTAATCATTAAGTTATTTACATTAAGAGCTCAACACTTCAATCTTAATATTTCATACTCTTTGGGTTCATTCAAAAAGCTGATATTTAAAACTTGAAAAACTACATAGCAATCGTCACACCTGACCATGCTCATCCCTGTTGCTCGTACTGTTTTTGTCAACATCTTTTGCTACACTACTAGAGGTGTTTATGGGCCGGGTCGGGTTCGGGCCGGGTCCAAGCTTTAATTTATACCTATATGGCTTGTCCAAGCCCGGCCCAACCCGACTAAACGGGCCTAAATTTATGCCCAAACCCGTTCAAGCCCACCCGTTTAGTAATTAAATATATATTATTTATTTATTTTGAACTCATTATTTATTATTTAAAATATATTTATTATTTATTTAATAATATATATTATATCTAAGATAGTAAAGCTTAATTAACATATATATTTTTATCAAAATAATTAATTTACACATCTAATGAATATTTTAACAAGTCAATCTAATTAAAAACAAATAAAATATTCTAATTATGTAAGTATACGGGCCGGGCCGGGCTCGGACCGGGCTTTTATGGTTAAGACCAAGCCCGGCCCATTTTGTAAGTGGGCCTTAAAATTTTGTCCACGGGCTTCAAATTTTTGTCCAAACCCTCCCAAATATCGGGCGAGCTTACGGGTTTGGGCGGATAGCCCGGCCCTTAAACAGGTCTATACACTACCTAAACTGACCAATCTGGCAATCTCTATATAGTATATATATAGCTGCTTGACATAATCAGAAGAAAAATGCTTCAATTCACCTAAAATCAATAAAGGAAAAAGTAACCATCCTCTCTCATCAATTTATGTCCTAAATGATAAATATGATTTTTTCTTATGATAAAATAGTATGATTTGCGTTTAAGCTTTAAGTGGATCTCTGTGCAAGAGGGCCAGAATTTGAAGGTTCGTTGGAAATTTGGGAGAATTTACAAACATATAAAGTTCGATATTGGGCCTTGAACAAAGAAAAAAACTTGTTTTAAAAAATGGATCCAGTCTTGATTTATCAAAACTTATTTCATATTTATTTTATTATCTGCATTTTATTTTACTATTAAAGTTATTTCAAATTGTTATATGCTTTGGCTTTTCTCTAATCCACATTTATCCAAGTTGATTGGTTGAGTACAATCAATATTCACTCACTTAAAATAATATTTTTGGATAATACTGAATTAATGACTCCATCTTTATTCGAGGTTTTCTCTCATTCCAAAATTAAAAATCCTTGTCTTTCACATTTTCGTTCTTAAAATTAAAGTTCTTTGTGTGACTACTAAAATTTTTTTAAAAAAAACCTGACACGAATACGCAAGAATAATATATAATTTTAGATTAATTGTGTTTTAATTTTAACTTTTTTTAAAAATAAATTTTAATTATTATTTTTATTTAAAAAATTAAATATGCGCAAATTTGTGCAGACTTTGATCATGTCTTTAAAAATATGAACGAGCCTAGAACAGAACTATAGACCCGTTTTTCAAACCTGGCCGGCCTTGAGCAAGCATGAATATCATAATCTGATAATCATCAAACCTAGACTCGACCCAACACATTTACATAAGTGACTTTATTAGCTAAACAAAAAGGCATAAGAACGGTGCAAGAATGTTTTCATTTAAATAGTTGATATTTTCAGAACGATTTCAAAGAAAATTAAAACAAAAATTAAAATATATAAAAGTTATGAATACATAGTAGTAGAAACTTATAGTATTAATTTAATAATAACTGACTGGTGCTTATTAAATCGAATAAAAGAAACTTATAATAATACTACTATGTTAAGGAGGTATTGGATTTCACTCTTGTAAATGATAATTACCGGTATTATAGAGTTTTTCCGTTTAAGGTCCTAATATTGTTCGATTCATATTAGTATATATAGTATATATAGTATATACTCTCTCTATTCCTATATATATTCACAATCCATTGTTTATATTTATTTTTCATCTTCAAATAATTAAAAAAAAACCATTAAATTTCTTTTTTTTTCCTCTCAGTTTTAACCATATTTAAATGTTGATCTCACAATCCAAAGCGAGGCACTTTTAAATGTTGATCTCTCAATTTTAACCATATTTTAATGAGTGTGGAGAGAGAAATGTTAAAAGGGCAATTTTTGTATGACTTGTAAAAATTGTATCTTTCAACTGTTTGCCTTTTAGTTAAAATTTGTGTTAAAAACTAGTATATAGGAACGAAGGAGTAAGTTTAAGTCTTTAAGATGAAAAGTGGTTATTATAAGTTATATATAACTAGATAGTTAACAAGGATTTGTTCAAATAAATTAAGTTAATAATTGGTCAATATATATAAGATAAATAACATCAATAAAAGTAGGTAGTATAATGTTTCCTTTAACATTGTTTTTTTTTTGGTACATTAACAAAGTTAATCAGAAACATTAGCAATACATATAAAATAAATAAAATAGATAAAGGAAGACAAACATTAGGGCCAGGAAAAGGATATGGTTGTGCTTGATGCTTGCTAAGCCATCTTCCTGTTCTCCCGTGCTAGAGCCTAGAGGGTGATGTGTCTTGAAAAAGGTCACGCCCTTGATTCCCTTCAACAGCTTGTTAATGTCATCCCACAATAACTTGTTGTTTCCATGAGACCTTTGTTCTTCCTCGCAATGCGTTCATCCATTTTTTGTCTTCTTCCCTTCGAACAGAAGAGTTTCCTCTCCGAGTGCTGCCTTTTCTTTGTTCATCAAAAGCTTTGTTGATCCATGATCCTGTATCCTTTACCTTATATATCACTGCTAAAGGGTTTGTACTTTCTTTAATTTTTATACCATTTGATGAATGGGAATTGGGAAGTAATTTTACGTTCTCTTAAATGGAATAAAGAAATAATAATATTGAAGAAATCTAAGTTATGGAATGGAATGAACAAAAGGCAAGTTAGGAGTAGAAGTACTAAAAACTATATTATAATTATCACCAATTGTTCAAATTGTTTCAAACTTGTTCTTTTCAAATAGGTTTCGACTTTGAATATTGCAAATACAAAAAATTATTTTTGTGAGAGCTTTACCTCAATTAATACTTTGATCCAGTCAAACAAAGTTAACTTGTAGAAAGTATACAAAGTTAACTTGTAGAAAGTATATGAAAACAAAAATTACTATACTCATCAAATAACGCACTTAAGATTGGAGTGCGCATTGTGTGTGACCCCTTATGATCAAAAATGGGGAAGCAAAAATCTCGAATACCCCAAAAATTGTAGCATTAATATATTTAATGGGGAATATAGCAACAAAGAACATAAGATAAGAGAATGAATGTCCAGTCCAGTCTACTTTCACTCAAAAAGAGTGGCTGAGTTGGGAAATCTTTTTTAAAAGCCATTTTATTGAATAGATCAGGATTCAGGTCTTTGCAGAGTTTAAATGCCATTATTGCCTTTGGCAATGGCTTCACCAAAGCTTGCTAAAGGAACAGCCAATAAAAGCCCAATGGACTGACGGCGCTTTTTCCTGCCCTGCTGGCTGCTTGGCCTATTTGAAATTCAAATGTGAGCATTTTTTGTGAGCATTAATCGTTAATCTATCTAGCTAGTAGGGCTGGAGATGTATAACCATAATTCAGTTCGTTTTGATTGTTTTGGAGCAAAATTAAGGTCTATCTCAGGGTTCAGCTGGACGTTGAAAATTCCAAGTTTGATAATAGTCTCAGAAAGGGGTTAGAATCTGAACTCGAAAACAATTAGAGCCTTGAAAAATTCTCAAAATTTAGTCGTATTTGAGCCTTGTCACCCTTTTTCCAGAAATGGGTTCTAGTGGATAAGACCAGAATCTACTCATAATGCGCCAAAGAGAAGAACAAAATGTACCATAGATTTCACATTGAAATCAGATTAAGGCAATGATGGGGCAACAGTTGATTTTGAAATGATTAGCTACAAAATGTGTTCAACTAAAAGTCTATTACTACTTGTTGTCAAAAAAAAAGTCTATTACTACTACTAATTCTTACTAGCATAACTTAATTAATTAGTCCCTTAATCTAAGCAACTAAATTGACCGACCGTATCCCCCCTCGAAATTTTTTCATGTGCAAAACAAAACAAAAACTTTAATTGAAAACAACTGGAAATGAAGCAAGTTTCTCTCTCGAGAAAACGAAAAAAACAAAAAGAAAGAAAAAATGAAATTAGCAGTCCTAGATACTCGGACCCCAGAGGCTCCACAAACGAGAGTTGAATAAGCCGACGACGTCCGGTAATACTTTCCTCGCCAAACCCTTATGGCTAACCCCGCCGGCGCCACCAGTTGCTACAGCCACCACCTCCATTTCCAGGTTTCCGGCCGCCACCTCATCATCTCCCAGTCCCATGCTCCCAATATCTTCTCCCTCTCTTCCTTGTTCATCGCCAACCCCATTTTCAGCCTCACTTTCAACCATCAATATCTCGCTATCTCGTGCCGGCGGCTGAAGAAGATCCTTTTGCAATGTATCCACCAATATTACCTTATCTTTCTTCCTGGAAGCTTTACAGTGTTTTTTGGAGACTTCATTTTGCAACAGATGTTCCTCAAAAGCTTCAATAACTTGATGAATGAGGTCTCTGTTGGGTGAAGAATCCCACATGTGCCAAAACCTGGTGTAACAATCGAAACACCCACACTGAAAAACAGGGACTTTCCCTTTTTTGCACTTGTTCTTGGGCTGGTTTTGGTTTTGATGATGAGTTTGGGAAGCAGAGGGGTTCATGGTGGAAATAATGGACCTTGTTATCATGTAAGCCAAGACTTCCCGGTCTTGCGGCGGAAGAGCCGCCGCTAGAGCTAAAATGGCCACCGGGAAAAGCTTGAAAACAGAGTCAGGATCTCTGTATGAAGCTGGGGAAGAGGATAGAGAAGGGTAAACTCTGCCTTTCTTCTTGACCTTCATTTTTTTGGGTTCTCTCTCTTCAAAGTTGCAAGCTTTTTTCCTTTTTGCTTGAAATTTAGCCCTAGGGGAGTAGTAAGTTTAGAAGGTGTTTTCTTTCTGGTTCCTTTGTCTCGACTTTCAAGAGAAAAAGCTCATATCTTTGAAGAAGGGCGGTGATTTTGGATTGGGGGAAGAGAGAGGCACTGTGGTTTCTGGGAGAGGTAAAAGTTTAAAGGTCAAGCCCTTTTTTTTTTTTTTTACTTTGACATTAGTAAAATAAAACTGTAGCAAATGGCTTTGGGTTGGTTTGTCTTTATTTTTTGGTTTGGCACTTTGGGTTCGTATATCGTACCACACAGAGGGCTGAGGCTGAGGTGAGCAGCAATTTCAGTTTCAGGTCTGTGACCTCCTGACCTGTCTATAATAGCAGCTTTGCTTTTTAGGAGTGTAAGGTCACCATACTTTAGTTTTTCACAGTAATCCCCCATACTAACTATGGTATTAATTAATATTAAATTAAACCCCACAAATATGTTAATGTAAATGGGAACAACTCACTGTAAAATCTTATATGATTCAGATTCAGAGTATAGATTTTTGTCTCCACTTTCCAAGTTTCCAACTTATTAGTTACCCCAAAGAAACAAAAGCAAAGCAAAGGGTAAATGGTTTTTGGTCACTTCTCACTTGGGTCTCCTTCAGGCCCTAGCCTGCCGGCCACGGTGCATGGTATCAAGAAACGCGAAACCTTTGGCATGTGACTCGGCGCAGCTGAGCTTAAAACGTAGCCCACCATGGGAGCAAGCAACCGTATTCTATGGAGCTTGTTATATGCTTTTCCATACCATACAAGAAGGAGAAAAAAAAAAAAAAAAGTAATCCGCTTCCGGGATTTGAACCCGAATTCCATATACTCATGAGGAATTGCCAAGTGCTACAACGGATTCTAATTGTTATAGATGTGCAGACAATATTATTTAACTCAAATAAATAGATCCAAGACTCCTAACTGGACTAGCAACATCTAGTGCTCTATTAAATTTCAGTGTCGTTTTAACTACAAAGACAAAAGAAAGCCCATGACTCGTAGCAACAAAAAAAAAAAATGGAAAGAAAGAAAGAAAGAAAGCCCATGACGACAGAAGGCTTTTAAGACTTTTCATCAGGTATGCAATTATAGTTCTTGGTTGGAGTCGTTTTTTTTTTGGCCAAATTCTTGGTTGGAGTCGTTGATCATTAAATGTTTTGGACTTGAATATTTTCTAATATACACATTTTAATCCTCAATATGAATAATGAGAGTTTTTTTTTTCATCAAATCATTACATGGACCGGGTGCAATTCGGGTCGTGGAACGGGAATGGGAAGTCGGGAATGGGTATCTTTACTTGACCGATACGCGATATGTTGAAGGTATACTTCTTCCATATGATATAGTATGATTTAAAACAATTTTAGAGTCGTTATTAATCTATATCATGTATTTTTCTTTTTAAATACTAATTTTCACTTGCTTGTGATGGCGGAACCAAGAATTTAGTGTTAGGGCCAAACAGAAATTAAATATGCCACATTAAAATAAAAATATTCTATCATGATTTTATCTTATGTGATATTATTTTACGAAAATATGAAAAAACTTTGTTATGTATTTCATATATTTTCAAGCATTGAAATTTACAAAGATTAATCTCAATACCAGCATATTCTCAGGATTACTTTCCAGTATCACTATCTTTTCTTGTAAAAAGGAAAAAAAAAAATTATTTTGACTTCAGTCTAATCATCTCTCATGATCAACACGAAAATTGATTTTAATTAATAAAAGGCTAAATATCCAAAAAAATCCCTTATGTTTTGTTTTTGAGACAAAATAATCCCTTATATTTTTTGGGGACAAATTAATCCCTTACGTTTTAAAAATAAGCCCCGTTAGTCCTTTTTGGACAATCCGTTAGTCACGTGACTAACGGCCGTCAGATTTGCTGACGTGGCTTTTCCACGTCAGCAAGGGACTAATTTGTCCCATAAAAAAACATAAGAGATTATTTTGTTCCAAAAGAAAAACATAAGAGATTTTTTTTATATTTAGTCTATAATTTAATTTTTGAAATAAAAAAGTATTTCTTTCTTTTTTCCTTCTCCTTTCCAAAAACCAAAAAAACTCTATCGATAATATACCAAATAATGACTCATCTATTAAAAATTAAAATGGTAAAGATAATTTCCTAAAAAAATGGTAAAGATAAAATAGTCATAAAAATATTGAATTTAATGAAATAAAAATAGAATTTTTGGTGAAATAAAATTATAAAAATTTAAATAATGGCATTTAAGAAATATATTTAAAAACAAGCCCTTAACATCACGTGCCTATGTTTTCTAGAAACAAACCCCTAACATATTCATTCTACTCTTAACCGAAACGAAAAAAACTCTCTTCAAAACTCCTAAATCCGGCTGCTAAGTACGAATGTTAAAAACTTTTGAATTGATGATTATACCCTTATT
>AWUE01012767.1:0-38498 GCA_001974825.2 Corchorus olitorius
GATAGTTCTGGACCCATTTCAATTTTATGATATAAACTAATAAAAGTATTATTATCAAGTTTAAAAGTTAAAATAAGTTGCCCAATCATTAATTATTCATTTTTGAAAAATAATTAATTTAAAATTTTTTGAAAATTTAATTATTGTGATTGATCTTTTTCTATTTTTAGAGTGTTTGTTGGTAGTTTAATGTATTGGAGTGTATGACAAGAATTTAAAGTTTTTTTTTTTAAAAAAAAGAGTAATATGCAATTATTTCCTTTGACTTATAAGGTTAGAGGAGTCAATTGGGCGGGTTGGACGGGATTCGGGTTCGGGTCATCAGGGTTTAGCTCAAATGAGTCAGGTAATTTTCTCGAGTCATTCGGATTTCGAATCATCTAGGTTCAGGTTATTCGGCTCTCGGGTATAGGGTCAGGCGGGTTCGAGTTTTGGCCTCAGGTCACTCGGGTTTTGGGTCATTTGGGTTTTGGGTTTTTCGGCTCTATGACTCGAATCAATTGGGTTAGTCTTGAATTTTTTAATGTTTAATTCTTAAATTTATTTAATATCTTTATTATTCGATTTATTTTACAATCGACTACCGATGAAGTTTAGCAAACTGCATATACGGGCTTAAAGAGTTGACATGTGTCCCTTTATATATTAATTTTGAATATTAAATACATAATTAATTATGAAGTGGGAGTATGTGTTCAAAAAAATATTGGTTATATAATATCCAAATTTATGTTCTTTCATTACATCAATTAAAATTATAAATTAGTTAATAATATAAGTATCCATAAAAATGATAATAAAATTACAACCCTTACCGGTGAGATTATTAGTACGGTAGTAAAACCTAATAGAAAAAATTGTCAATAAATTACTAATTAATTATTATTATTTATTCATTATGTAAAAAGAACAAATTACTAATTAATTATTATTATTTATTCATTATGTAAAAGGAACAAATTACTAATTATAAATTTATCATAAATTATTCCTAGAACTAATTTAATACTTATATTCATATAATGAAGTTTAGCAAATTTAATAAAATTATAACAATAATTTAAATTTTATTGAATAAATGATAATTTAGAATGGTTAAAATTATAACAATTTGGATTTTATTGAATAAAACATAATTTTAATTTATAATATTCTTGGGTCATTCGGGTTATGGGTTTAGGACAAGTTCAGGTCGTTTACTTTTTCTGGTCAAATCGAGTTCGGTCAGTTGGATTTGTTATCGAGTTTGGATCAAGGGAGAAAATTGTATTCTACTGTCGGGATTTGAACCTGGAATCCATTTACTAAAGAGGAATTGCCAAGTGCTACAACGCATTCTATCTGCTTTTGACGCGCAAACAATTTTATTTAGCTCAAATATAGATCTAATCCAAGACTAGATTGGACTAGCATCATCTAGACGTGTTCTATTGAATTTCAAAGGGCTTAATGATCAAATTCGCCCCTGAACTTACACCCAACCGTCAAATAAGCCCCTGAACTTTTATTGCAGCCAAATAAACCCCTAAACTCCTACTTTTGGCCAAATAGGCCCTTTTTCTAACGTCTGTCATTTGTGCCGTCAAATCTGTCCATGTCATCTGTCCACGTGGCTCAAAAAGCCACGTGGCCAAACCACGTCATCTTCCCACGTGGCAAAAAGCCACGTGACCAAAAATATTGTGGGCCCGGTGAGCGGGCGGGAAAAATCCCGCCCAAAAAAATTAATTAATTAATTAGCTATTTTTTTCCCGGAATTAATTAACTAATTAAATAAATCTAAATTAACTAAAACAATAAAAACGAAAAATAAAAGAAAAACATAAAGCCGCTTCTTATTTTATCGATGGGTTTAGGTTAGTCATTTTAGGGTTTGGAAAACAATTTGAAAAACTTGAAAAGCATACGAGATTCCCTTCAGAAATTGCGAAAAAGCTGAAGGATTTGATGGTCGAGTGATTGAAGAGAGGTTCCAGGCTTTGTTACAATTCGAAAAAGGTGAGAGTTTAGGTTCTTTTTTTCTAATTTTTCTGTGTTAAAAGTTTGGGGTTAAGGCTAATCGCGGATTTGCGCTTGATTATTGTTTAAAATAATAGTATTTAGGGTCTCTTGATGACGATGATTAAAACTAAGTGCAATTTAGTATGGGTTTTGTTACTGTTCATCTTGATTAGGGAAAGAATCTTGGGTTTCGATTTTCCAGATTTGGGGTTTCGAATGATTGAGGGTTTTCGATGGCTGTGTTTGTTGTTTTTTATTTTATTGATTGTAGTTCTAAAATGTGGAAAATGTATCCTTTTTTAGATTATTGAATTTGTCAAAATTTGCTAAGAATAAAAGATCCACAGTGGTCCCTTATGTCTGTCATTGATGAAGCATGTGTGGTCATTTTCTTTTTATATTCACAAGAATATGAGACCCCTCTAATGGCCTTGTTGGAGGTAGAGTCCTACAATGGTGTCCCCTGCTTGCTTTGTCTATAATATCTATAATATATATACTCCTTTGCCCCACTTTCCTACCTTTCTTCTTTCTTTTTATTCAATTTGTTTATTAAGTGTGGTGACGTTTATTCAAATCAATATTTCCTTTACATATAGATTCCTTTATATTTGAATTCAATATTTCCATTTTGTTTATTAAGTGCAGTGACGTTTATTCATATGTAACAATATTTTTTCTTTCTTTTTATTTCCATTTGTTTATTAAGTGTGGTGACGTTTATTCATATAAACTGCAGATGTCACTTGAGGAGTGTCATACTGAGGATGATGATGGTATTAGTAAGTACCTTGTTATATACTATGGAGGGAGGTTTTATAGAGAACCTGAACTTAAGTATGTAGGAGGGAGAAGGATTAGGGCACTTGACAATCCTGATACTATGTCGTTTATGGAGCTTAGGGGTATTGTTGAGAAAAAATTAGGGTGTCCTTCTGATGCAATGGTTTACTGGCATGATACTGAGAGAAGTTTTGAGGATGGTCTTAGGTTAATAGTGGATGATAAAGGGATTCGTAGCTTCTTGGACTTTTGGGAAAAGGCAAGAACATTGACTTTGTATGTAGAAGATAGTAGTTTGTATCCTGAGTTAGGGGGCAATGATGTGGTGCAAGAAGTTAATGCTGGTGAAGAAGTGGTTGAGGTTGAGGTAGTTGAAGACAAGGGCATTGAAGATGCATCTGCTGAGCATGTGTTTGGAGTTAATGAGCTTGAACAGTTATTGGAAGATTTAGGTGCTGACTTGGGGTTTGAAGAATTGAATGGTGTGGGACAGGGTAATGATGACTTGGAGGATCATCAAGTTTCTAACAGAAACTTTGATGAGATAGCAGAATTAATTGAGGAGAACCCAACCTCAGTTGAAGAAGAAGATAATGAGCTGGCCCCTGACAAGGTTTATGCTGTAACAGTAAGGTGTTTTGATGAGGGTAATAATGATCCAGAACTGGTATTTGTTAGGGATAGGGTTTTTAAGAAAAAACAGAAAAAAGATAGAGAGAAATTAGAAGCAGCAGTTGTGTTTAATGATGATCCATTGGGTGAAGCAGCTGTTAATAATAATGAATCAGCTTCAAGTTTGACAGAAAGTAGTGATGAATCAATTGAAAACAGTGAGGACGGTTATGGTAGTGGTTTTGGCAGCCTTGTCGAAAGTGATGAAGATTCTGAGCATGAGGATGGTGAGAGGAGGAAAAGTAGATGGTCTGAGTTTAGAGAGAGGTCAGATGTTAAATGTAGGTTTGAGGAGGGCATGGTCTTTGTTGATAATATTGCTTTTAAGGAGGCCATTAGGCAGTATTCAATTGAAAAGCAGAAAAGAAGTGAGATTCCTGAAAAATGAACCAAAAAGATGCACAGTTAAGTGCAATGCTTCTAAGAAGTGTCCTTGGAGGATACATGCCAGTACCTCTGAAGTGGCGAGGGGCTTCCAAGTGAAGTCAATTAAGTCCAAGCACAAATGTGGACGCAGTTTCAAGAACAAGATGGTATCTACTGAAGTCATAGCCAAGCATTTTATGCAAGCTTATCGAATTAACCCAAAGATGAAGATCAAAGATTTTATGCAGAGAGCTTCCTCGGAATTGCATGTGAATATTAGTGAAAGTATGTGTGTCAGGGCGAGAAAAATGATTAAAGAGAAGCTTGCTGGGAACTTTGTTGAAGAATTTGGTAAGTTATGGGATTATGCTAATGAACTAGTATGTAAGAATCCTGGCAGCACTGTGAAGGTTGGAGTTAGCAGAACCACACCAGACTCCCCTCCAATATTCAAGAGATTTTATGTTTGTTTTGCTGCACTAAAAAAAGGATGGAAAGCTGGGTGCAGGAGGATTCTTGGGGTGGATGGGTGCTTTCTAAAAGGCCCTTTCAATGGTGAGTTGCTAACTGCTGTGGGTAAGGATGGAAATGACCAGATGTACCCTGTGGCATGGGCAGTGGTAGAAACTAAAAACGCTGACGTTCGGAGCTGGTTCTTCAACTTACTAAAAAAAGACTTGGACCTTGAGGATGGCTTCGAATTCACTGTTATGAGTGACCAACAAAAGGTTAGTCAGTGTATTTTCTTTCAAAATTTTTGCTATTACTTTTGTAGTTATTGTGCGTGGGTTTCATGTGCATTTTCATGTGCCTTTTCATTGTAGGGTCTTAAGAGGGCTATTCTTGATGAGCTCCCTAAGTCTGAACATAGGAATTGTGCAAGGCACGTGTTTGCCAATTGGTCTGGGAGGAAAAGTGGAAAAGCATTTGAGCAGGCTTTTTGGGGTATTGTGAAAGCTAGAACAGAGAGAGAATGGCTTGATCGTGTTGCTGTTTTGAAGCTGTTGGACAAGGATCTTGCAAAGGAATTACTTGCTAAGCAGAAGCACCCTAAGCACTGGACTAGGGCTTTTTTTGGAGAGAAGTGCAAGCGTGATATAGTGGACAACAACTGTTGTGAAGCTTTCAACAGTATTATCTTGGAAGCAAGGATGAAAAGCATAATTACAATGTTGGAAGACATCAGAATACAGACCATGGAGAGAATTGTACAAAAAGGAAAATTGCAAAAAAATGGAAGCATGATTATGGCCCTCTGGTTAAGGCAAAATTTGATGAACAAAAGGATGAAGCAGTTGAGTGGGAGATGGTCTGGAATGGTGATGGAGGATGTGAGATCAAGAAGGGGCCTTGGCAGTTTACTGTGAACTTGGAGAAAAGGGAATGTTCTTGTCGATTGTGGCAAATTACTGGCATCCCATGTGCCCATGCATGCCGTGCTATCTACCACAATGGGGATGATCCAGATGATTTCCTCCATTACTATTACAGTAAGAAGACATACCTTGAGACTTATAAGTACAATCTAGAACCATAAATGGTTCACATGAATGGGTGCAAACTGGACTTGACCCTATTCAGCCTCCACCACCAAGAGAAAAGAAGCTTGGAAGACCTAAAAAGAATAGAAGGAAAAGCAAGGATGAACCAAAAAAGAAAGGCAAGCTGTCAAGGAAGTGGACCGTGATTCATTGCTCATTATGTTCTGGAAAAGGGCATAATCAAGTCACTTGTCCCACCAAAGTTCCTGAAAAACAAGTAAGTCTGAAAACTTATTCTATTTGTGATTTTATGTTATTTGTGAGTTACTAATTTATGATGTTTATAAGGGCAATGGACAGTCAAGTGCAGACCCTGAGCTTGGGGTTTTTGATGTTCCAATAGAAGAAGAGGCTCCTTTCAACACTGTTGCTGCAAGTGTCATGGAAACAATTGCTGCTAATATCGAAGACCCTGAAATTACACCTTCAACATCAAAGCCCAGAGGCAAAGCTAAAAAGGCAAAGTCTTCAACTCAACAGGGAAAGAACAAAGGCAAAACTGTTTCATCTCAGGCTAGGGCATCTCAAGGAAGACCAGTTAGGTTCAGGAAACCTTCCATCAAAGCACAATCTTCAGTCACCATGGTTTCAAAGACAAGTAAGAGGAAGGGAAAAGATGATGTTTCTGGAACGCAAACCTCAGTTAGCAAGAAAAAGAAAAATGATTAAAGACCTGCAGGGTTTAAAGTAGGAAAAGTTTAGGGTAGTATTGAGTTTAGGGTTCTGGTATATTGGCAAGTACTTATGTGTTATTTAGCCAATTGTTGCTGGTGTCATTTGCACCTTCTTTTGCGAACTTTGGAATTGTCTCCTTTCTGTAGGCATCTTTTGGTACAAAGAATGTCTTTTGTGCAGCCATTTGCTCTCAAAGTCCATCTTTTGTGCACTTTTATTTTGGTACAGGTATTTGTACAAAAACTATATTTGTACATGAATATTTACCTAAGTTTATGGGACTTGTGAATGGATTTAGCAAATTCAACTTTCTTTTTCATTCAAAGTGCATAACAAAGTTTTAGTTCAAAGTTGTAATGGCAGCAAAAAAAGTTACAGAATATGTGCTTATGTGAAGAAAAATGGCAGAAAAGTTGGGGAAGAAAGGTACAAATAGGGTAGAGGGTTGGGAGGTTTAATTCAAAATTAAATTTTTTTTTCCTGAAAATTTAATTTTTTTCGAGGAAAACATGAATTAGGTTTTAATTCAAAATTTTAAAATTTTTCCTGAAATTTTAATATTTTCTGGGAAAATTTTTTTTGGGGTTTTTATTTTTTCCTGAAAATTTAAACTTTTTTGGGGGAAAAAATATTTTGGCCACGTGGCTTTTTGCCACGTGGGAAAATGACGTGGTTTGGCCACGTGGCTTTTTGAGCCACGTGGACAGATGATGTGGACAGATTTGACGGCACAAATGACAGACGTTAGAAAAAGGGCCTATTTGGCCAAAAATAGGAATTTAGGGATTTATTTGGCTGCAATAAAAGTTCAGGGGCTTATTTGACGGTTGGGTGTAAGTTCAGGGGCGAATTTGATCATTAAGCCAATTTCAAAGTCGGTATGTGTTGGCGTTTTAACTATAAAGACAAAAGAGAGCCCATGACGACACAAGGCTTTTAAGACTTTTCATCAGGTTTGCAATTATATGGGCTACAGCCTGATTCTTTTGTTTAATTGGGCCCAATTATAGTTCTTGGTTGGGGTCGTTTGATCATTAAATGTTTTATAAACTACACATATTAATCCTCCTCATTATGCTCTCGCAACAAAAAAAAATAATCCTCCTCATTATTATGAATAATGAACTCAAACTACCTAAAAGACACAAATGCCGGCCAAATTATAAGTCCATAGGACCATAAGTAATCCTCGGAAAGGAATCTAGACTATGTCTGCAGTCAAGGGTCATCGAGCGGCCTATATACATGTCGAACACTAACTTTTTTTATTTTGATACAGGTCGAACACTAAAAAAGCTCTAACAATTTATTCCTTTATGATGTAGGACATTCACATGTGAATCATCAAACGGATTTTACTGAAGTGCAAGTGTCACACTCACAACCCTTTTTCAACCCTTTTACGTACTATTTTTTTTGAACTATTTCTTTTTTTTATTTACTTCCTCATTTTGTACAAATGCAAGTATTAATAGAAGGGGATTTGAAAGTGCTTTCTGTGAGCCCTTTGACGCCCTAAATATCCTTGAATTTGATTTGGAGTTGGGGGATTGGACTGGTTGGTGCGTTGCTTGGCTGGTTTTAAGCAGTAAAGATTCTTATAGGGGGGCCCAATGGCTATGGGGCTCCATGAAAACATGGTCACATGCATGGCCAATCAAATAATTTTACTATGATATGTTATGCTTTTCACGGACATTGAGCGACACTTGAGCCTCCCTTTGGATCCCATATATTATCATTTTGTACGGCCACCATATCTCCCATTTCATTTCTTTCTTATTTTACAAATGAGTTTGCTTCCACTCGGTTTGGTTGCCAATACGACTGCTGTCTGAAATGGGCAAATCCCTGTTGTCTGCGACTCTCCGTTTGGTCTTGGGTTAAAGGAAGATATGTCCAAATGAAACTCATTGATTTTAGGTCAGAGGAATGTACTGCCACAAACCCCCCTCAATGTCACCTTCGCTATATATATATATATATATATAATTTCTTAAAGATGATTTCATTCTGAGAGACCCATCTAATCTGCTGATTTTTTTTCTCACTATGTACTTTTCAAAAAGCATTTGACATTTTGGAAAAAAAAAATGCATTTGACATCTAACACATTTTGTTACCACAATCTTACAATTATTCAATAAGGACAAATAATGAATCATTCACTACCAGTTATCTTCTTTCCCGATTTTTGTTTCAACACAAGTAGGGAAATGGACTTTTTTACAAGAAAAATGCAGTATAGTCACGGAATTAGTGACGGAAATACTCAATAATAAATGTTTTCCACCAACTTATAACCACGGTCCATGGTTATATTTTGGTGGGTATACTGCATTCTTTTTTTAGAAGAATAAAAGTCTTCAAATCTCCCCTGATTGAATTAATCTAGAATCATATCATCTCAATTATAAAGGGAATTCCTTGTTTTCATGATTTTGAGATATAGAATTGGACCTCCACTAATCTCCATATGGAACCTCACCAAAACGGATGTAAAAATATACCATTTCGGATCAATAAAAAAGATTCATGGTTGTGATTAATTATTGTATAATAATTGTCAAGGTATATGCACCCTTAGCTTTTCTTCACCTTGTTTTTTTGCGGTTGCTTTGCTTGAAGGAAGTGTTTTCAATTTGTGGTTACCTTCGAATTGTCAATTTGTCCTTTAAAAGATTGGAAGAGTTCTTATTATCACTTGCATCATCTTATATACATTTTGGGGAGCTATCCATATCTCATATACGTAACCTGTTCTTGGCATTTTCATAAGGTGTAACTTCAACTTTTCATCTGATCATCATCATCGATGTATACACATATTGGGAATCGATTTTTTTCGACAATGATTCAAATTCAAGGAGACAAATTAATATGTATGACTCAGCCCAAATATTTTTGACTCACGACACAGCATACTTTGGATTAAAAATAATTCAAACGTGTGACGAATCTATCTTATCTTCTTCTTTTTTTCCCTTGATTGATTGAAAATAAAAACAAACGTCACTATTTCTTTCAACTTGAAACCAACCGCCACAAAGATTGAACGTTCTGTTCTTATGTAAATGATAAATCACTACAATTGTTTCATTTTGATTAGTGATGTTTGCCATTGGAGTTCCAATTTTTAGCTACCAACCCCACTTTTTTCCTTTTGATTTCTGTTTGAATGGGGCAGATGGGCCAAGGAAATGGACATAAAGAGAGAAATATGAATGGTTCCTAACATTTCCAGTTGGCCCAAAGCAGAGGCCCAATGTGACAACTAGATCACTAACTACTATTTCTCATCTTAATGTTTTGCTTTATATGAGTTTGAAGCAAAAAGATTAAAGTTATATAGCTCAAATGGTTGTCAAGTTATTAATCTTGTGGCTAAGATGATCCCAACTCATTGTAATAAAAATACAATTCCTGGGTCAAACAATCAGCACCATTAGCAACACTCCAGCTGTAGCAATTGGATGATTTAACAGATCATATGACAAAAAGTTAAATTATAAACCTTTGTTTAATCGTTTGTCCAGTTATCAGATTTTGTTTGGTCATGATTATGCCGAAAGGCACTTACCTTAATATAAGCTTGCCAAGCGTCAAGAATTCAGTTCAAGAGATGACATATCATCTGCAATGTCGTGTTTTTAGACGTCCATTAAAAAGGATTGGCTAATTGCATGTTGCCTTGAGAAGGAATTAGTTGTCTGGAAATTTCGGATTAAGCAGGGAAAAAATCTAATGCCATGTTTGATTTGTTCTTGGCTGGAATTAGACAGAATCACATGGAAAATTCAATCCTGTTAACAGGTTCTTGCACAAATTGGTGGGTCGATCGGTCTACTAATACTCCATTGTGATGAATGGATTGAATTTAATAATAAGGTCTCAAGTTCTAGTCTTATGAACCGAATCTCTATCTAGAGTATCCCAATGTGATTTGATTACGAATTAATCGGGATTCAAAATGATTACTGAATATCGAATGAAAAAACAAAATGGTGGGTCGGGTTTGGAGAAGTCGTAGGCCCTATTGTATGAGAGAGATGGAGAGTTGGAACACGATGGATGTTTCATCTGTTCCTGTTACAATTTGTATTTCATACACTACTTTTTCTGCAATGATAACAAAAATGATAACGATAATGAAAATCAACCAATGCATGTGCTTTTAGTCGTAATTCTAATGAGATGAAGAAGTTTTCCTTAAAAAAGGAAAATAAGATTGGGTGATGATTTAGAATTGGTTCACAAGGAAAAAAGGCTTTGTGGGGTAGTTGCTGCGCTATTGCTTTCTGTTGCCATATTTTCATCATTATTATTGATGGTAAGATTTCTCTCAATTCCACTCATCGATCATATAATTAATAGTTAGTTGAATCAGGAAATTTGTGCTAAACAAAGTAAAGATTGGTGTTTAACATGTTTAGCTGAATCAAGAAATTAAAAAAAAAATCAATTTAAATCAGTATTCTTGATTCTTGATGCTGGTGAATGCCGATCCTTCCAAATTACTAAAGGTCGAATTAGATTTTGATTTGGTGGTGTAATGGAGGACAGGGAACCTGCAAGATAGGTCCATTTTGGAGATATTCCTGTTTAAAAAAAGCCAAAGACTTGGGGTGATTTGTGAAACAAGCCCATACCCCAGAATGGGAACAACAACAACTTTTTTTCTACCATTGTCTGTAAAATTATAAGCAATCATCCCACTTTGCTGCTTTATTAATTTGATTTTTTTTTCATCCCGGAAAACCATATTTGCAGATATTTGAAGCTCTTTCTAGGGCATGGATCGATGGGAAGGAGAAATAATTAGTTTCTAGACATTAAAGATTTTTTTTTGTGCAGGGATATGCAGCAAAAGGGTGTAAAATGAAGCAACCATTGGTACTCATAATTTACTTCATGTTTCCTATGAATCTTGCAAAAATTATCCTGCACAGAGAGAAGTCATTTTCTGCTATAACTCTTGTGTACTAGAAGATTTTGGTAGTGGGGAACGGTAGTAAATTTAGTATTTAGATAGCAACTAAATGCTGAACCATATGTATAGTTCAATAAAGGAATCACGGTTTTCTTACTTTTTTTCCTTCTTATTGGTATCTTTATCTCAAAACACTCATATTTATAGAATTCAAAGTGTACAATCTGAAATATAAACTTGATTCGACATTAATTAACTTTTAAATGATTTGATTTATATAAAAGTAAGTTTATTAAAATATTCAATTTTACAAATTTAAATAACAAAATCACTATTTTTCTCGTAATTGGGTGACCTTATAGTGTTTTTTGGATAAATATGTATTATTCATCCAGAGTAGTAGGAACAAGAACTCTTATCAAAACCAAGTACAAAAAGTAAAGTTGCATTCAAAAGAGGCAACTACCAATCCAAATGCAAATTCTGTTGTAACTTCGGTTATCTCAGGAATTAACCAAACAAATAATTGAAGCGGAAAACAATAAAGCAAAATTTCTTGTGGACCTATGCCACAAATCTCACTATCAAATCAATCAATTACAATCAACAATCATAACAATCTCTCTAGCAAACTCTCAATCTAATCAACCCAACATGGGTGATTCTCTCACAACAACATAAAGTTATCTTAGCTCTCTCTCTCTCAATCTGACACACACAAAAAAAAACTAAACATAAACTATTTATTTATACTAACACAAACTTGAACTCCAAGAATCCCTTTCCTATTAGGATTATTGTCCACTAATCAAAAATCTTTAGAAAAATCCTAATCCAAATCCAATTAGAAATTGGGTCAAAATCCTAACAATCTCCACCTTGACTCAAATTCCTTCATCAAAGGTTAATTGCTCCACCCTTTGACCAAATCCACAAAAGTGACTTTCTTCTTTGTTGGCAAATCCACATCCTTCTTCTCAATTTGATGTGAAGATACCGATCCATCTCCTCTAATTGTGCTTCCAATCAACTCATACAAATTCTTCGAGTTCTTCTCTCCTTTCATCACAATCATCGAACCTTTAGTGATCTTCAAGCCTCCACCTCGGCAAGAATATCCATAACCCAAGTTATCCAACTTTCCAAGCGAAATCAAATTCCTTGTAAAGTTTGAAACATACTTCACATTCCCAAGCATCTTGACACTTCCATCATGCAAACGAAGTTTCACACTCCCAATACCTTCAATTTTTCTTCACCATTATTAGCCATGTAAACAGACTTATCACACTTCTCAAGCTTCGAAAACCATTCTTTCTTTGTGCAAATATGTTCAGAACAAGCAGAATCAAACACCCACATATCTCTAGTGTCCTTCTTTTCTTCTTGCACTGTCAAAACAACATCTTCATCAAAATATTCCTCAGTATTAGCAGCAGCAACAATAACACTACCCTTATTCTTCTCTTTAGATTTCATGAAATCCCCCAAATCTTCCATTAACTTCTTGCAGTAGGCTTTTATGTGCCACATCTCATGACAATAATAGCACTCCTTGCTACTCATATCTACCCTTGGTCTCGAACTTGATCTTCCTCTTTCATTGAATCTACCCTTTGATCTTACATCATTCTTATCTCTTCCATTAGTTCTTCCACGATCCACCATCAGAGCACCATTCTCTTCATCTTTCTTTTCGGTTTCTTTCAATCTATCATACTCAAAAATTACAGAAGTCACATCTTGCAAGCTCAAGGTTTTTCTACCAACCATCAAAGCTCTAGTCACAGGATCATACCTGTCGGTAAGAGAATTAATCAACAAAACTGCTTTATCAACCTCTTTCATGACTTCATCAACACTTGACAGCTGAGTAACCAATCTATTGAACTCGTTTAGGTGTGCCCTTAAACTTGTTCCCACCTTCATCTTCAACCCAAATAATTCTCTCTTCAAACACAACATATCAATAATCGATTTTGACATATAAATTGACTCCAACTTATCCATCAACTCCTTTGGGGTTTTCACATCTAACACATCATACTTAATTTCAGTGGCAAGAGACAAACGAATTGTACATACTGCTTTTCGTTGAATATCTCTCCACCTGTTGTCATTCATCGCTGAAGGCTTATCAGCTTCAAGCGCATCTCCCAATCCTTGTTGTACTAACACATCTATTACCGTACTCTGCCACATCTGAAAACTATTCGTTCCATTAAACTTCTCAATCTCAAACTTCAAAGCTGATCCACTGCTTTCTGTCATCTCTAATCAACCAGGCTTTGATACCACTTGTTGTAACTTCGGTTATCTCAGGAATTAACCAAACAAATAATTAAAGCGGAAAACAACAAAGCAAAATTTCTTGTGGACCTATGCCACAAATCTCACTATCAAATCAATCAATTACAATCAACAATCATAACAATCTCTCTAGCAAACTCTCAATCTAATCAACCCAACTTGGGTGATTCTCTCATAACAACATAAAGCTATCTTAGCTTTCTCTCTCTCTCAATCTGACACACACACAAAAAACTAAACATAAACTGTTTATTTATACTAACACAAACTTGGACTCCAAGAATCTCTTTCCTATTAGGATTCTTGTCCACCAATCAAAAATCTCTAGAAAAAATCCTAATCCAAATCTAATTAGGAATTGGGTCAAAATCCTAACAAATTCCAGCAATTACACAGAGAAATATTGACAGAATCCTTTGCTACATTCTTAAAGCCAATTAATCGATCTAATAGATTCAACAATGAACTCCTAGCGTTTCGTTCTTTCCATATAGCATAGCAGTAAGCATTCCAAGTTAAATTTAAAACTAAAGAGAGAAGAGACTCCCCTTTAAGTTTTGTAATTGCCCAGTGAAGTTCATGTTGCCAATCCCCAACAGGCCTACAAGCACTTAAAACCCTCTCCCAAAGCTTTTTAAATACTCGCATGAGAAATATAAATGATCTCTACACTCTGGATGCTGACCACACAAAACACAATCAACAGAATCTACTTGAATCTTCCAGCTCTGAATTCTATCCTTTGTCGGTAATCTATCCAAGATGACCATCCATATAATAAGAAAGTGCCTTAGCAGATTACATTTACCAAACCAATCTTTGTCACTGAACTCTAGACCTCATAATATTATGTAAAGCTAAGTGATTAAATTTATAAATTATCCTTTTAATATATTTTTTGGTGAAAAATCCTTTTTAATATTTGAAAGCATGCAAAATGAGTTATATACCCTAGATATAATTTTATAAAACTACCAAATTATTGATTACGAAATTGTTTAGAGGGGGTGGAAAATTTAGTCATTTCCTCCCCTATTTTTATATGTAGTTATTTATTACTACTTCATATTTCATTCATTCATTTGATCCACTCTTATTTATTAATACCATAT
Organism: Corchorus olitorius; assembly: GCA_001974825.2. NCBI lineage: Eukaryota > Viridiplantae > Streptophyta > Magnoliopsida > Malvales > Malvaceae > Corchorus > Corchorus olitorius. The sequence goes on from AWUE01012767.1 coordinate 14,391, forward strand.
TTTTTTGTTAGTTGTTTAAATTGGTTCCTAACGTTTACAAAAATACTCAAATAAAAGTCTAACCTTTTAATTTGGTTATTTAAATCCCTAACATTGTAAAATCAACTCAAATCAATCCATGGTGTCAAATTGACAGCCTAATAAACCCAAAACGTCAGGGACTTAAATTGACTTTAGGGATTGCATCATTGGGGACAGATTTGAGCCGATTTTGCAACGTTGGGACTGATTTGAGCCGATTTTGCAACGTTGGGGACTGGTTTGAGCCGATTTTGCAACGTTAGGGATTTAATTAACTAAAATTAAAAGATTAGGCCCTTATTTGAGTATTTTCGCATACGTTAGGACCAATTTGAGCAATTAGCCTTTTTTTTAAAGTGTATATATGTTTGAAACTTTCATTCATTTGATCCATTATTTATTCAAGCTAATTATATGTATGTTCATTCAAGAAATCATGGATGCATTCAAGAATAAGGTTTAAACACATTGCAGCAGCCAGCAAAACTCCAAAACTAATCTGTCTCATTGATATTAAAGTTGGGCTAATTTATTGTTACTATAAAGTAATTATATTCCCTAAACCTGACTGTTAACCAAAGCTGTCCGAATGAGTAGTTGATATTTATTGATGAATTATCTCTGAGTTTGATAGTTATAGATGTTGGTTTGGGTAATCTATATAAATACAGTTAAATTTTATGTTTGTCATTAAGATAATGACACCCAATAAAAAAGTTCAAACCACTTTCTAAATTATCTGATAAATCACACAGTTTGTTCATCATTATTATTAATTAATGTATATGAAAATAAGTTTCAAAGATAAGAAATTAATCTGTCAGGTCTCCAATGACTGTTTCCTTAAAAATCAACACACATATTTTACCCATATCAGAGACAGTGGAGTCTTTTTGGAACAATGAAAAATTTGTATTAGTTTCCTCCAATATACATTAATTAACATCTAATTCTATTATTGTCATTAAACCTAACAATATTGAAATTACAATGTCTTATCAAAGTCATGTCTTATTGCCATCCAAACACACAGTTCCTCCATTATCTTTATGAATCAGAGCCAACAATGTCAATTCCATATAATTCCCTTCCATCCCACTCAACAACATTTTGTGGTTTATGAGTCAAACATTATCCCCACCCCCTTTGAAATTTAAATAGACTTAATTTGTCATATATTAGAGCTGCGATTAAATCAAATTATTACTTATCAACCAATTCTCTATTCAGTTAGGTAACTTTTTTCTTATCTTAGATACTATATATATAGTTAGATATGATTCTAATTAAATCCATACTTTACTAGATATAATTAGTTCTGGCTAATTAAAGAATAATTAATGATGTAATGTATGAAATCATCTCGAATGCTCTAGCTTTTGCTTCTTTGAGAGGGGAAAGAAAATCAGAAAGTTTGTTCTTTATTAACCTACCAACAAAATTTGGAAGTAATAGATAAGTATTCATTCTTAGTGGGATTTGTTTGGGGAGGTTTTGGTTGAGTGGTTAATTCATGCTCAAAACACTTCTAAAGATGGTTATAATATGGGTGATGATTTTTGTAAGCTCACCTTTACATTCATACCGGCCGCTTTTTCACTGTTTATTTGGAAGTAAAATGATCATTTTATTACATGTTTATGAGACAGTTCTGTATACGATTATATGATTATTTCCTTTGAACCTCTTGCTTTTCAGTCCGTGGAGAAAAAAGGCACTGTTATTCCCGTCAACAATAAAAGTAGTTGCTTTTGCAATCAAATGAAGACGTTCCAAAAAACTCGACTTATTTTCATTACGACGTGCTCCCAAAGGACCCTAGCTAAGAGTTGATTATAAAATCCATTTCTCCATATATTTTAGTTGAGCTAGGGATAATGAACCAGATAAAGGAAAATGCTAAAGACAAAATTGCAAAAGTAGGTGATTCATGTTTGTTAGAAGTTGGAATAGATAGCCAAAAACTTAAAAACTATACTTGGGACTGTGTCTAGTAATCATGAAACTGAGGGCCACAATTTAAGGTAGCTTTTTCACCAAACTCTTGTTGTTGTTGTTCTTTTTTTTTTTTCTTTTCTTTTCTAAAAACAAAAATAGAAATATGGTTAACTGCAGGTATGTATATATTTGATTAATTATTCTGTACATCATAAATTAATATACATATAGTTATGAGTACTAAAAAAATGAAAAAGTTTACAAGAGCTTCGATTGGGCAAATGCCCTCTCCCGAAACCCCCTTGGACTCGCCGCGCTATACTCATGTGTATCACGCTTTGTTAATTGTATGCCAACTTTTTTTTTTTTTTATTTTGTATGCCTCTTAACATGTTTTTTTATACCAACTTTAACATGGTGTTACTCGTTGAAAAAATGTTTTATTTCATTTGTGGCCACTAATTTTTTATCATTTTTGAAATAGAATTGAAAAGAGAAAAATAAAAGCACTCTAAATTATTGTGTTCTTTTAATTTTAAGCAAAGAATTGTAAATTATGTTATACTCCTGAGGAAAGTGAATGTCATATTTGAGGCTAGAATTCTTAAACATGTGACTTTTCAATTTGAAAATCTCCTTTTATTTTATTAATAGAACCTTCTTGATTAATGGATTTGTCAACTTTCCTATGTAACATATCAAATTTCTTCATCAATGTGTTGCGTCAGATTTTCCTTGTGCGGGTTTTTGACGTTAGATTTCTTTGAAAAAAGAGAGTGGTTCGAAGCGTGTCAGTTATTTTTTAAGAAAAATAACATAAACATTTCGTGAAACTTGAAAGTAAAAGATCAAATTTGGAAAGATCAGACCAATTGCAGGGTTCTGGATCAACGTCACCCAAATTGCTTGCGAACAAAAGTGATTAAAGGTTTTTCAACGAACAAAAAGTGAAATAAAAAAATTAGATTGTTATTTGATTTGATTGTAACGTTACAAAGAGAAAATCTTGTGTAGACAAGATTGAAATAAGGAAAACAAGAATAACAAGTAAGAACTTATATGAAAAAGTGAAAAACAACAAAGAACTTTCAGAGAAAAAGCGCAGGGCTTAGTTTTTAGCGTGTTGAAGCCTAGTTTTGATGTGTTGATATGTCTGGAAACAAGGCAGGGACGTCTTCCTTATATAAGGGGCGGTTTGGGCCTCTTACTTCGGTCCAAAGCAAATTACTTAGTCACCAAGTCGTCTTGATCTCGATCCTAATTGCGATTTTGCTGATTTTGGTTAGAAAATATCCCAGGAAGGTGCTAGGAAGCTCTAGAACGCCACATGTTATGGAAAGATGAATATTTGACATTAAATCACCTTAATTTCGAATTCTTTACAGCAAAAAAAAAAGACTTGCACCGGTAACAAATCTGCTTGATTTCCTCCCTGATTACGATTCTGATTTGCAAGGAAAGTCTTAGGACGCTTGATGAAACCAAACTGTTACATGCATTTTGTATCTATTTTGCATGTATTTGATATGTTTTCTATGCTATTTTACCCCTTAAAAATGGGCGTTTTCCACTTGTAGGTCCATTTAGAGAGAAAGTTGCAATATGGTTTAAAATGGAGCAAAATAGAGCTATTTGGAGCACATTTGGATTGAAGCCCAGAAGGAGACCTCAAGATGGTGAATTTCGACCATAGTCCAAAGGATATGGTGAACCACTTTCCCTATGTGGTGAACCATGTGTTGATGAAGCTCATGAAAGTTAACAATGGGAGCTTGAATGATCATCAATGGAGATCCAAGTAGACAACTTGAAGAAGATAAAGCTCAATGCCGCCCATGAAGAGTGTGGTTAATCATGTCATATAAATGGTTGCCGATAGGGATGCCAACGGGGCCCGAACCCGATGGGGAACCCGATTCCCCGCCCTGACGGGGACGGGTTTGAAGAGTATTTTTTGAGAACGGGTTCGGGGACGGGGATTGTTTTTCATTCCCCGTCGAGGATGGGCACGGGTATGGGGAATGGTCCCCCCGCCCCGAACCCGACCCCGAAATATAATATATATATATATATATATATATATTGGGTTTATAGTCTAAGAAGTGCAAGATGATAATTATTTCATGAATTTTATTTGGATGATGGATTTGATATAATGTTTATTCATTTAAGTTATACCTTGTACGGTGTTGAAAGCTTGTAATTGTGGTGTTGATTGTTGAAAACTTGTAATTGTGGCGTTGTAAACTTGTATTAATTTATGTAATGTTTTGTACTAAACTTTTAATGAACTACATTTTGCTCAAAAAATTAATTGTAATATTCGGGTAATGGGGATTCCCCGTCCCCGTCGGATCCCCACGGGGACGGGGACGGGGACTTTATTTCATTCCCCGCCGGGGACGGGGACGGGGACGGGGACAGGGATAAGGTCTTCAAGTCGGGGTCGGGTTCGGGGAATATAGCACCCGCCTAAAACCCGCCCCGTTGACATCCCTAGTTGCCCATATGAATCATACAAGTTCAAATCGATGCAAGTGTTACATAGGAAACCATATGTGCTTATATCGGGACTTATATATCACTACTTGCTCAACAAGGCCGGCCACTCAAGGACTTCTAAGTCATTTACACTCCTACAAACCCTAGCTCTAATTTTCCTATAAATGCTCTTGTATTCTCAACCCTAGAGCATAACTTAGAATGCCTAGCCGACACCACTCTTTAGAATATACTTTCATATTGCTTGTTTAGCTAGCCGTCCATCCTAAGAAGAATGGAGCTTTCACTCAATCTCATGAGTGAGTAGTTCTTTTATACTTCTTTTCTCTCCCATGTAGATTTCTATTCATTGTGTAATGGTGAGACTTTGTTCCTAATTCAAGTTCTTATGCATGATACATTCAAATATGATTCTCTTCTATGCTTCACCTTATGTTTGATTTATGTTTATATTGATGTTGCGCGCCATCCTTATAGATGTTTATCAAGCTAATGTCGATTTCTATCTACTGATTATACAACATGCTTTCTGATGAGTATAGTTGATTAGATCTGATTCAAGTGGTAAAGATAATTGTATTATAACCTTTATGCTGCGTATGATTATCTGAGAATTTCATTTGTCTTGATTATATAACAAACTACGGAGTTATATGGTTCACTGCTATCTCATATTTATCTTTCTATGGGCTACGACTTCACATAAATCTAGGATGATGTGTTATAGTTAATAGCTTGGTTAATTGTTCGATGTACTTCATGCCTCATCTATCTATATAGAGGGATGCTTTCTGACGAATTTATATAGCTTAGAAGAGAGATACGATGTCGATAACTAGGTGAAATCGACATTATATAGGTAAAGAACTTGGAATTGGTGCATAACTATTAGCTACCGCTTAAGTCCTTCCCAGTGACAAGTTGTGACTTGCCGTTTGCAAGGAGTTATAATCTGATGTCCTGCCAAGGTGTATGCATGTTTATTTGCTTGTTATCTTTTATGTCAATGACCCATTACACATGATAGATCTTTTACATATTGGGATGAGAAAGGAAGTATGCTTAGTTTATATAGATTTCTTTTAATCAATTGCTTAATTCTGCTTTATTAGTGACATTACTTTCTTATATTTTGATTCAGTGCTATCTAACTGTTTGCTTAGTGTGAAGAATTGGTTCCTTGTTGTTATCAACCTTCCTAGTGGGAAACGACCCTTACTTGCCCTGTTCTACCCATTTGAGTAGCACCTGAGTTTGTGAGGATAAATAAATTTTATTACTTGGTGAAGCCTTATTTGTAACGACCATCTGAGGTGCCATCAACGCCTCATATCATGGAAATGTGAAAATTATCACATATTTATTGCAAATTTGGAAATCTCCAAATCCATAAACGTCGGCGCGCGCAGCAACCTACGTCGTCTTGTTGCACTTACTTATCGCGCGATCAAGGAAACTTCCAAGAAATTGTTGAGATGACTTGACATGCGCCTTCCAACGCCATACACTATGAGAAACTGCATTGCGTGACGAGCTTCATGTAACTTCCGGATACCTGACCAGCCTGAGGCATTTACGCATGTCCTGCGCTGCATCTATGCTGCGCGATGTAACAAATTTGACGACGAAACAGCCCAAACATGCCTGACTTGGACCTTGAATCATAATGCCACGAAAATAAAAATAACTTAATCAAACTAAGCCCATGGTTCGAAAATAATAAGAAAAGAAAATGGCTTAAACCAGGATAGAGAGCCGCTTGTCCTTCATTGAAAGACTTGCAAAAGTTACCAAAAATGGTTAAATAAGATAAGGCACGAAAATGACTAGCCATGAACCATTATTTGACTTTATGAACATGGCTTCATGTAAATGATGCCATGTCGTGTTTGAAATTGACCTTTTTCGAGCACGTGTCCTTAATTGAAAACCGCGAAAAAGTTACAAATTGAGTCGGATTAAGCCAAGATTTCACCAGGAGTATGCGATTAGCCTAAGGAAATATTGTGAAGGATCATAGTTGAAATTGGCATGCTTCACTTAGTGGAATTGGCTTTCCTCCCCAAATTGTCCTTAATTGAACAATATGTAAAAATTGATATTTGACTATACTTAAAGACCGTGCAGCACAAGGTATGGACGGCTTACTCATGATGTCATAATGTAAACAATGTCAGATATGCCGCATATCGTAAGTCAGATATGGCATCTCATGTTACTTCGCGTAGTATGATATGATCGCTACACTTGAGAATTAACTCTTTACTATGTTGAAGATCGTGCAGCACAAGGTAAATTCTTATCACACCATGTTTACTTCTCTTGACAATAACAATAATTATGAAAATAATAATTATTTAATAAATTTAACCCATAATTAGGAAAATAAAGCTTTTTCCTATCTGACAAAGAATTAAGGTGACACTGTATCCTACTACACTTAGGTTTTGAGATGAAATCCTAATCACACATCTTAATTTCATAAATTCATTTGCGAATTCACCCAAATTGTAAATTAGGGTATAAACACAATGATAATGTGAAATTTTGACAACCAACTCAATTGATTTTAAAAGTTATAAATTTCAGGATTGAATCGAATGCCTATTTGAAGCATACGAAACAAAACCTCGAAAAGCCAGCCTACTAATAGTAGTAATTGATTCATGCCAATTGCCAAGAAAAAAAGGTAGCAATTGATTGATGAAACTGAGTGTATTAGCTAGTGTAGAGTATTGAACCCTTAATAAGCATTCAATTTCAAATCTAATACTACATACCAATCAAGTACTATTAACAAAAAAGAGTTATTTTCAATAAATGATTACTTCAAATTGTTCGATACTTATTTTCATTAAAATTTATAATATTTGATACAATGACAGTATCTTAGTGCTATACGTACACTGTTAGTGAAACAGAATCTGCCATCTGATTAAGTTATTCTTAGTTTTTTTTCCCTACATAGTTATTCTTAAGTTTGAGTCTTACAAGTACATAAAATCATCATCGAATAACCTTACCAGTTACCATACTGAGTCAACCTAGTTTACAAGAAGCAGAGTCATTGGTCAAACTTTGCAGGTCCACTAGCTATGATTACTCAATTAAAATCACAAAATTAATGTTTTAATCAGTAGATTAGCAAAAGAAATAAATGTAGCAAAGTCTGGCAAGTTAAATGTAAAGTGTATTTATTACAATACCCTAAAAATATATCCTGTAATAAAGTCTAGACATTTAAATTTTGCCAAACTAGGCAGTTACAGCTAAGATAAAGGAGAAGGCAAATTTATGATACACCTTTCTTCCAAATCACATTCCAATAGCTGAATTAATACCCACTCACTGTTATTGGTGGGGGACCAGTCACTATGATCTGGCATGTTGCATGGATGCCACGTGGCTTAGAAAACTCAATCAAACGGCTGTTGTGCTGTTGTGTCATTTTGTGTGTGATTGGAGGGTATCTCTGTAAGGTTCATTTGTCCGTTAGTAGTAGTATTGAAACGGTTAATCACAAATTAATTTTTAATCTAATTGAACCTTGGATTCAATCTTAGGTTGGAATATTTCATTTGAAACATGTGAAGTCTTAATCCAATTTATTAATCTTTATAGACAGAGGAGCTAATCTATTAATCAAACCTAGCTAATTCAATTTCGAAACATACTAACTAAAGTTAAGCATTTAACGAATTTCGTTCATACTCTAAAACCTACCTTAATAACCTTAAAATGGAAAGTCTATTGATAAGATACTCAATTCTTAATAGAATTCTTTTCTTGTGTATTTGAAATCGTTAGAGATCGAACTCTAATTACTGCAACTTAGAGTTTAGCATTGTATTTTTACTCAAACAATACCATTTGCAAGTGATAGAGCTATTTTCATAACGTATTAAGGTAGATGGTAATGGTATGGAGCAAGGGAGTAGTGTATATATGTGAGTTATGTAAAAAAAACAAAAAGGAAAACAAGTTGAAATTGGATTTCCCCAAAGTGCCACCAATAAAAAGTACAAAGAAAGCATGTAACCTCCGGGCACCATTTGTCTAAACCTCATCCCTCCTCTCCAGCACGTGCCCCCTTAAAAAATGCCACGTCATGTTGTCATGACTTATGATGATGATGATGATGAGTATGATAAAATACCCCTTCCCTCCCCCATTCTCTTCTTATTATCTTCTTCAGATCTGATGGTCCTCGGAACTTGCTTATTAGTTTAAGAGTTCCTTTCTTTAAGCCTTTATAGAAAAAAAAAATAAAACCCAAAAACCAAAGAAAAGAAAAAGAGAAAGGAAAGGAAAGGAAAGTCTCTCTCTCCCTCCAGAGAGAAAACACTAGAGACTGAATAGAAAGAGATAGAAGCAAACTTCCCAGTTGAAAGTTGAAACTAAACTAATGGGAGAGGTCATCATTTTCTTTTATATATTTTTTCTTGCAGTTTGCACCACTATCTTTTCATTTCTGTTTTAAGTATTTTTGATATATGTTTATTGGGTGTCTCATTTTCTGGTTTGTTTTTTTGTACAGGAAGAGAAGAAACCTGCTGCAGAGGAGAAGAAAATGGAAGAGAAAAAGGCTGAAGATGGAAAGAAAGGGGAGGAAGAGAAGAAAGAGGAAGCCGCAAAACCTGCTGAAAAGCCAGCTGCGGAGGAAAACAAGGAAGAAAAGAAAGCTGAGGAATCCAAAGAATCCAAAGAGGAATCCCCTCCTCCTCCTCCTCAAGAGATCGTCTTGAAAGTTTACATGCATTGCGAAGGCTGCGCTCGCAAAGTCCGTCGCTGCCTCAAAGGCTTCGATGGTATTTATGAAACTAAATTAATTAATGAATCCCACTCCCTCTCTGTTTTGAAATGTTCTGTTTTGGTGAAAACATTTTCATTTGATTTGATGAAATATAAATGCAGGGGTTGAAGATGTAATGACTGATTGCAAGAGTAACAAGGTGGTGGTGAAAGGAGAGAAAGCTGATCCTTTAAAAGTTCTTGCCAGAGTTCAAAGGAAGAGCCACCGCCAAGTGGAGCTTCTGTCGCCGATTCCGAAACCACCTGCACCGGAGGAGAAAAAAGCAGAGGAGCCTGAGAAGCCTAAGCCTGAAGAGAAGAAAGAAGAGGTTTTTTTTTGGTTCTCTTTCTTAATTACTAAAGATTCAAGCTTTAACATAATTGTAAGTTTCTGGATTTCAAAGTTTTTGATCTTTTCAATTTCCCCTGTTTCTGCAGCCCAAGGTGATTACTGTAGTTCTAAGGGTTCACATGCATTGTGAAGCTTGTGCACAAGAAATCAAGAAACGTATTCTGAGAATGAAAGGTGCGTTTTTTTTTTGAAACAAATCTCTGTCAATGCTTTTTGTTTCTTTTGGAGTTTGGTTTTTTTCAGTTCATGCAATTTTGCTTTCCAGTTGGTTTTTTTTATTATCGTGATTAACGGTCTTGCCATCCTTTTTTGGCTGTGATTTGTGACCTCAAGTATAAAAAATTCACAATTAATCCTCTTTTTGAATCTCTTAAAAAAACCAAAAGAGAAAAAGTTTATGCTCTCTCTAAGTCTCCCCATTCCTCTTTTTTTTCTTTATTGAGTTAATAAATTGATTAAGATTCTAAGACAATTCGGTCCAATTCAAGTCAAAACATGCTTTTCTTTTAATTCTCTGCTACTTGTGCATCAAATCCCACCTACCCCATATCAAAACTCAATTCATTTTTCAACAGTTAAACAAAAAGGGTCCATTTTTATTTTTAGGTAACGAAAATCTTAAAAAATGGAAAATATAATTTTGCAGGGGTGGAATCAGCTGAACCAGATCTAAAGAGTTCAGAAGTGACAGTGAAAGGAGTGTTCGAAGCACCGAAACTGGTGGAGTACGTGTACAAGAGAACCGGGAAGCACGCGGTGATAGTGAAACAAGAGCCCGACAACAAGAAAGATGACGAAAAAGCCAAAGATGGCAACAAGGAAGAGAAAAAAGGTGACGAAGGTGGCGGTGACAAGGAAAAGAAAGAAGCCGGCGGTGGAGAAGACAACAAAGACAAAAAAGAAGGTGGTGGTGGTGGTGAGAACGCGGACGGTGGCAATAACGGCGCCGTAGCGGCGGCGGCTGAAGGTGGTGGCGGAGAAGAGGTGAAAGTGGTGGAGCTGAAGAAAAATGAATACTATTATTACCCACCAAGGTATGCTACAGGGTTCTATGAATACCCTCCACAGATTTTCAGCGACGAGAACCCTAATGCTTGCTCTGTAATGTAAAATCTTGGAGGGTTTAGGGGCATTATAGGAATTGGGAAAATTCAAGAATTGGATCCTGTTCCTGGCTTTCCCCTGCATGTGCTTCCCTTGTACTGTGTAGGCTCCTTCTTGCCTATATAAAAAAAAAAAAGTATAATCTACAGACAAACTGTAGAATTTTGCGAGGCTTTGTACCTTTTTTTAGTTTTTTTTCCTTTTTTTTTAAGTTGTTATATATATAAATAATGATAAATCATAAAATATAAATTTCAAAATATTTGTACATTTTCATGTTACTAGTTTTTTTTTTTTTTTTGATCTGGTATCCATCTTACTAGTTCTGTATGCAACTTAGCTAGCAATTGCTATCTTTATTTATAATTTATTTTTTCATATGATATATCAGAAAGAAAATTGGAGTGGAAATTGAGGAATTCGACAACCCATTAATTTTCTGGGTTGGAAATTTCTATATCCAGTAGAAGTAGTATATTTGGGGGTACTTGCTAGTGTCGTATTGATATTAGTATTAGTGAATTTCAGTTTTGGATGGACCCCGTTGGTTGGCACAAGGAGTTATCAAATTGACGTGGCCATGACACTTTCCGTAACGCTTCCATCGGGTGCTTTATTTTATTTGAAGTGAAATCGTGAATGTCATCTATATATAAAGGTGAAAGATGGCAAAAAAAAAAATCTATAAAGGTGAAAACAGCCAAAAAAAAATAATAATTTGGACTATGGAAGGAAAAAATTGTGGTTGTTAAATTTTGTTGTTTTTACCTTGCTGCCAAATAAAAATAAAAAAAATTCCTGTGTTACCTTGGAAGGTCGCATCCAATAAAAAATCGACATTAGATTATTTATATTTAAGTTATTTATGGTATGTGTATGGTACGGAGTAAATAGTAAACAATCCTTAATAATCTATTATCACTTTGTTTAAGTATAAAATTTGAACAATATCTCCAAGATTGATGACATTACTGTTTAAGAGAGTGATGTGATTCCATTTGAGGGGTTTTAAAGACAAAAAGTATAATCTTATTATGAATTATTACAAAAATTATACCTATAAATAAATGGTGATTAAATTAGGTACATAACAAAATAAGGGACCTAAAAATCAATATGGGGAGCCAAACGCAATTACGTGTTGAAAGTTAAGTGTTACTAAAACTTAAAGCTTCTATGGATTCAAAAGATTCCCACATGGATAACCTTTTCCATTTTGTTCAAGTGGATGATCTGTTAAATTAATGCATTCTAATTCTTTCTTCTTTTTTTGTTGTTGAAAAAAAGCATTCTAATTTTGTTCTTATTATGTAGTATTTAATTAAAAAAAGTGGGGAAAATTGGTATGTATAGGACATATATATATAAGTAGAACTATATATTATCAAAACAGTTGTTACAAATTCTTTTCTTTTTAGTTCTTTATTACGACTCCCTCCATACATACAAGATACATGTCACTCACTACGTGAATATATATGAAAGTAAAATAATTTTAAGATAGTTTGTGGCAGTTTTTTTTTTAAATGGATAGTTTTATTTAAGATGGATAGTTTTATTTTGTTTTGAATTTTTTAAAAAATTGAGTTTATCCCCGAGTCAACTCGTGAGACAAATTCAGGTTTCTCACATTATAATTAGTATAGATATAACCGAAATATTTAACCAAGACAGACGGTTAAAAATGAGTTAGTTTCCAAAATTCTATATTATAAGGGTCTTACCAAAATACACTTTCAAGTTTTCAAACTTTTTGTTGGGAAGGAAAAGATAATTTAACTCTATTGGTTATGGATAATACATCAACTAGCTATTTAATTTTGTTTTGAAATTTAAGAGTATTTAAATAGAGTTAGAATTGGAACAAAAATAAAAGAATTGAACTAAAAATTGTCTAATTTCTTGATATATTATGATGATGACAAATTAAAAGAAACAGAGGATATGGACTTATGATAAGGAATGGAGGGAGTAATATTTAGTGCAATAAGTTTTTTTTTTTTTATTATACCAGAGTGCAATAAGTTACAACTTAGCACTTACAACTTACAAGTATTTCTTCCTTGTTGTGCAACTAAATATATAAAGAAATGTTTGTTGATATCTTTTAAATAATATCCTGGATTTAAATCTTATAAAATAAAGGAAGAAATGTCGAGATCTTATAAGACTCAGACTTGAATTACTTGGGATTCCAATATGATAACAAACTACAACTACAAGTTTGTATAAAAAGAGTACAATAAAATTAGTTTCAAATTTTCCTTCAATTGACTTGTCTTGGAAACGACTTCTTCGGAAGACCACATCTCCCTCAAAATTTCCAAATTTTGTTTTTCCCTGGTGAAAGCTCTATGTTCTATTCTAATGTCGTTACCATAACATCTTCCGATGAGAATAGTTTCCTTGGGAACTTTCTATCTATAAACCCAACCCAAGTGGGTCTGTTATTTGTAGATGGGAAATCGAGGAACCTGTAAATACAAAACCAAGTTACATTTACAAGTTTATTTCTGGAATTATATGTCAAAGTGTAAGGCAAAGGGCCATTAACCAATGCCAAAAACTCATGTATTCCTAATTTCCTAACCTTCATATCCATTTTATTATTATCATCCCACTTTTTTTTTCCTGATTAAGCAATACATGGATCGTCCTTGTTTTCCTTATTTTTTCCATTAAAATCAAATGTGACATTCCTCTTCCCGTGACTCTTAGTGAAGTACATTACCCTATTTTTAATTTTTTTTTGATATTTTAGGTTTTCTAGTGTTTGAATATAAGTTATATAACCACTAAAATTAATATTTCAATACTATCTTTTTTTGATAAGAAATATTTCAACACTCTATCAAGTGAGTACTTTTGGTCCACGCATGTCCCATTAAGCAAAATTTGTTTAATAATGAGATTCAATATTCTAATGGTCGCCTGCATTTCAATTGGAACCACTTTTCTTATATGGAAATAAAAGAAGAAACATTTGATCTTTAATTTCAACTTCTTTTTTTTTTGGGCAATATAATTTCAACTGTTTAAGATACATTTAATTTGGTTCAACTACATCATTAATGAAGACTTTCTTGTCAGATCTCACGTGTAACAAATATATTATTGTTACCCCTTATTAGTACTAGCACTAACTGTGATGAGCAGAATCAGAATCATCAACTATTAATACTCGAGTAAATTACTCATAATAAATAATGGTTATTGAAAATTCTGAAACTGCAATTCAACCCAAATCATATACCGATTCCCTCTTTCTTACTGAATTAGTTTGGTTGGTTTTCTGTAATGTAATCATGATTTTTTGTAAAAATGCAGTACTTTTCTTTTTTTTTTTTAAAAAAAAAAGGGAGAAAGGCAAAGCCTGATTGATAGATAGATAGAAAGCATCCAAGCTAATAATAGTTGAAAAGCAGGAGTAAAGCCAAAGAACTGACAAAAATTGATATGTTTAAAGCGATTTTCTTTAAGGTTATGAATGGGCTGGTTGAAGTTGAAACTCAATCATCATAGTATTAAAGAGATTCTTAAAACTATACTACACCATATATGTTGGCTACTGGCTACGATATTATTAGCACATGCATATGCATTTGCCTTTCAATGTCGAAAGCAGCATGTCGAGAGTTGTGCCAACACTGTTTATTTTACACATTAATGCTTTTAATCATCATATTCATGCCCCTTTTTCTAAATTAATTATCGGATTTTTGTGAGGACCGGAGGCAGAGAGGCCATGGGAGAGTCTCTCTAAACTTTTTAATTTGATGACTCTTTAATTTTCTGCATGAGATTCGACAATCACATGCTAATTCCTGTGTTCCAGCTTGGAAGGTTTTTAATCTTTTTCGTTTTTGTTTCTTTTTGTTTCTTCGGGTGTCTTAAAATTCTCCAAGGAATATAAACACTTTTTGGCATGGCCAGCCAACTTGTATTGACTCTTTACTATAAGCATGTATGTCCTGAAAGAAACTTATAAAAGTTTGACAATCTTTATTCCCCATGGCATTTTTGATTACTATATGAAGATTGTAAGTAGTATCTTATACTATTCTTTAATTAAGAGGAATTTTTGGTTTGCATGTTAAAGCTCAAAGCTAACTTCTCTTTTTGGCATTTACTATGCTGAATTAAATTTGGGAATTCAAGGATTTTAGAATTCTTGAATCTCAATCCTACAAGGAACCCATTTCTTAGAAAAGATATAAATGCATGAACCAGCACTTGAATTAATTAAACTTATAGTATAAATTTTGATTTCATGGGTTAATATAAGGAAATCATGCAATAGGAACATTGGCAGTTGCATTATTTGTGTCCAAAGTATAAAAATGATTGAAGCAGGGCCCTGCCTCTCTAGCTAGGAATCTGCACTAAAAGAAAGGAGGTGGTAGAAGGCCAATAAGAGGGATGGGAAACTGAAAAAAGTCATTATCTTCGCGTTTACTCGAAATGACGAAACCATTAGTAAAATTTCGTGAACTTGATACAGAGTGTTGTTTGGGTAATCTTCGGAAAGATGAAGTCCCCTTTTTCCCTATCAAATGCGACTCAACATTATCTTACTCATCCAAGTAATTTACAACTTGCTGTCTCGTCGTTTTCCACGTCTTTTCTTTTCGCCTGTTTCCTACTTCACTTGTAAAGAATACATGGTTCCCAACTTTCCACTCTCAAGTCTTCTCAAATTTCCAGTTTTCGCCAAAGTTATCCTTTTTGTTTCTTGCTTGGAACTTACGGTTCAAAGATGATAAAGCTATAGAAGAATTGGAATAATTGATGAGAATCTGATCAATAGTACGTACTTCCAACCCAAATAAAAATGGCGAAAATACTTGAAATGAGTTCATTTTCCGGTGGGTGCAAGTTGCTAAACAATTCATTAAAAAAAGAAAAAAACCTGTGACGGGGCTCGACATTGTTCCATTGGAGCAGTAAATCCCACTTCCCGAAGGCTACAACCACATATGAATATGATGAGCGATCTAAACTAAGTAATTAAGAAGTCTCCAAAACGTTTGTCTGCATATGATTGAATTGATTAATTAACTACCAATCGAATCTCTCTCTGTTTAAAATCTAAATCTTGTGTGCATTAAAAAACCAGGGGCGTTTCTACAGTTACATTTTTAATTAATTACCTGCCAATTGTAGCAAAAAAAAAAAATTAATTACCTACCAATTGCTTAGTAGGTTGTCATAAATCCAGGGTGCTTGGCCCACTATGAAAATAAAATAAAATACGAAGAGCTGCCGTGCTTTCATAATTCACTGCATATGCAAATGCACGGAGGATTTAATTTCAACCATGCATAGCATAGCATAGCCCACAGGCAGGCAGAGAGAAGGTGAAGTGATGAAAGAGTAAAAATTTGATCTGACAAAAATATTATACTAAATGAAATCTTGTGATAGAACGCATTGATGGAAGAAAAGAAAAGTGACCTTATTTTGTGGGCAGTGGGCACTCACTCATCATTTAATGGCGGGGTGTGGGTGAGTGAGTGGTGAGTGGTGACTGCTGCTGCAGTTGCAGTTGCAGACGGGTGAAAATTGAAAAAGTAAAAAGCCATTGCTCTCGGATTTTCATGTGTTTGCTTTTGTTTGTTTTCTTTAGCTTTGTTGATTTGTTTTCTTTTTTTCTTTTTTTTTTTAAATAAAAGAAAAAGAAGTGAGGGATTAGATTGGATTGGATTGGGGAAGTGAGTGAGGAGTGAGGAGGAGATGAGGTTATCATGTACTAACTGCAACTGCGGCTGACTTATTAGTTCTGCTTTTGGAGAAGAGTAAGACGCCGCCAAAACTCGAGAGATTTTCCCTTTTTCACCGCGCGTTTTCCTCACTTTCCTTCCTTCCCCTGGCTAGTCGGCTCGGTTCCCTATGAAACCGGGGTCTCTTTTTCCTTATTCTCTTACGCCGTCTTCTCACACTCATCTTTGAGCTACGTCATGTAAACCAGTAACCTTCCGCTTTTATGCATTGTGTCACCCTTTTCCTTTTCCTTTTATTTTTCTGTTTTCTTCTACTCCTTTTATCCCATGATGATGATAAAAAAATTAAAAAATGCTTCTTTTTTTAAATTTATATATATTTGAAATTACTTTTTTTTGCATAAAGTATTTGAAATTACTAGAGCATATATAAAGTATTTTTCTCAAATCTCATTAAATTTTTAATAAATATAAATTCAACAAACAAGTATTTTTCTTTTTTTACAAATGAAATCTCATTACAATGATAAATTTTTATATGCACAAACATCTCAATGAAAAATCCAACTGAAACTAAGATTTTACCTTACATACAATACTTATGAAACTAGAGAAATGAACAAATAAATAAAATAAACTCACATTTCGTGAGATTTGAACTCACGACCTCATGAAACAGACACGGTACACACATCAGTTAAAAACTAACAATTCGGGTGCAATAAATTAATACTATTTGATACTACTGTAACACTATTGTGGGATTTGAACTCCAAGATTTAGACAATATTATACTCCTATATAGATTAACAACATGAGCATTTAGGCTGCGTTTAGTAGAACAAGACGGTAGCGGTGCGATTGACACTGTTTAGTAACTATACAGATGAGATTACATTGTACAGATTAAATTAAGTACTGTACATATATATGAGATTATTAGAGCAGCGATTGAAACGGAATTTACACTTAAACTCCGTTTGAATCCAAAATAATGATGAAACGATTACAAATAAGAAGTCTTAAACAATCTATTTTAGTCAACAAAATTAAGATTTTGGCTATAACTTCTTTTCAGTGCTTTATTATATTTAAAAATTTATACTCCCCTTTTATAAGAAACCTAGAGTCTCATTTTGGCTTTAAAATTCGAGTATCAAATAATTGATTGAATTTTGACTATTTTATTTATTTCATAGTTATATCTTTAGAAGTTCTATTGAAATAAGATAAAAGTATTTAAAAAAAAGTGGGAAAAACTTATTTATAACATTTCAAGTAGGACTGTATTTTGAGAAAAATAAAAGTGATGCAAGACAGATGCGACTACATGTTATGTATGAATTATGATGATTTGTAAAAGACTTGCTAAATATTTAATTCTTTAATTATTTTTATTATTTCATAGTCAAAAAATGAAAAAAAAATGGAAAGTTCCAATATATAATAGTCTACAATAATAGAAGAAAATGATAAAGTTTGATTGGAATATATATATATATATAGTATTATTAGGGAGTATATATAATTTCTCCACAATGATGAGGGGGAAATTAAAAAATGGAAATGCAAAGCATCACATGGGCAAACGAACTCATTGAACTCAACAGATTTGGTTGTAGCTTTAGCTCATAAATCATGAAATCATGATCGAGTAGTTAGTTAGTTAAGCACATCAAAATATAATGGTCCCATTTTTTGATCATTCTATAATTTGTAGAAATAAATAAAAAGTAGAAGTATATTTGTTGGGGTGCATATGGACCTATCTGACATGGTCGAATTTTTTTTTGAGCCCCATTTCCTTCCCTCTGTATATAACATATGACATCCACGGAATATTCCAGTTCAAGTCTCCGACATTTTCCTCCTCCACGCTCCACCCAATCGCGTGGACTCCAATCTTTCTTGTTTCTCAGTTGTCATGTTGGGTTGGTGGGCGGGCCCCACGTAATGGGTCCATTTGTATTTACGGGGCTGAGCCCACGTGAGCCCCCATTCCCTATTTCCTCCCCAGTCCCCACCATTTCCATTTTCACACTCTTTGGTCCCTCCTCCTCCTCCAACATCATTAACTTCTTTTCTATTGCTACAAGTTTTGCTTTTGCAGGCTAAATTAAATGGGCTTATGATTCATAATTAATGTATGTTGCAAACCTTCCTCGTGTCAAGAACTTTAAAAAAAAATTGTGAAGTGTTGAATGCATTGAATTTTTAATGATTTGATCCGAATTGTGACTTAACTATTTCGAAATATCTAGAAGTTCCCACCAATCGAAGATTTGTCTAAAGTCTGTGGTAGGAATGGAGGGTGCGAGAGTGAGAGAGTCATAGAGTTTTCTAATTATATTTAGAGTGTGTTTGAAAGAGAAATTCTTAAAATTTCAAAAATTTTTATAAAGAAAGAATTTTGAAGTCTTAGCTTTTAAAAATCTTAGTTTGGATGAAGATTTTTAGGAGGAGATTCTGAGATCTTCAGAATTTTGAGATATTCAGAATTTTTTTAATAAAATAATATATTTAATTATAAAAAATAACATTAGAAGAATAAAAATATGCAATATGGATATCATTGGATCTGTAATAATGTATATATATTTTTAATAAAATTTAGAAGTGAAAACACATCTTTTAAAAATACATTTTTATCACTTAAGTTAAAAAATATAAAAATTTTATAAAAAAGAAAGTTAGTTAATGTGGTGGTTAAGGTAAAAATAAGAGCATTTTTAAAAAGACACCATATTACATCGATTTTGGAAAGAGGTTTTGGGCCCTCTAAAAATCCCTCTCCAATTTACCAAGATTTTTGAAAACCCAACTATAATTTTGCCAAACCAGGGTTTTTTTTTTTTTTTTTTTATATGAAGGATAGAAACAACAAAATTATAGAAAAAGACTAGTGAATGGCTCTAGGCCAAGCTACTTCCATGGCATTCGCTACAAGCAGCGGAGACAGTTCTTGAGGCATAGTATCGAAGATGTGCAATCCCAGGTCCAAATTGTGGAAATTACTAGCCATCCAGTCTGCACACATGTTTGCCTCACGATAAATATGATTGATAGAGCAACGCCAAGGCCTTCCGAGCAGATCCTTGATAGCAGCAAGTAGATTATTGTGAGTACCAGTAGCTTCAAAATTATTGATCGTTTGAAGAGCAGAAAGAGAATCTGTCTCCAAAATCACATCCTTAAAACCCTTTTTCCAACAAAGAAGTAAGCCATGATATATTCCCCACAATTCTGCTATTAAAACTGAAGAGTAACCAACCCGATAGGCAAAACCACCTAACCAGCATCCAGTAGCATTTCGAATCACACCCCCTGCTAATGACTCCCCAGGATTTCCATGCACATTACCATCCACATTCACCTTCACAAAGGGAGCTTTCGGTGAACTCCAACCAACAAAGACTTGGTGTTTCATACGACAATTTGAGACGGAGATGACATCTAAAGCTTCCTTGGCACGGGTGAAAATTAATTGATTGCTATTAGAAGGCCAAACAAAGTTAGAATCAAATAGTAAACAGTTTCGCCAGTACCATATGAACCATAAAGCAAACATGAAGATAAAACTCCATGGTATCCCTAAGATACACTCCTTGCAGCCACTGTTTTGTAGTAACCAAGAGTGCAAATCCAAAGTGAAAAAATCGCCCTGGATTAGAATCGGATTCAACAGTAGCCAGATTGAACGAGCTCGAGAGCAGTCTCTGAGTGCATGAAGAGTAGTTTCCAAAGCAGTAGAACAAATAAAACAACTAGAGTGCTGAGCAATATGCCGATAGTGGAGAAAAGAAGCTGTAGGGATAGGGTCATGAAAAATGCGCCAAAGGAAAACCTTAATTTTACTTGGACCAGGAAGTGACCACAACTTGCTCCAGGGAATACCTGTAGTAGATGAACCAAGAATCTGAATATTATAGGCAGATTTGGTTGTAAAAACACCATCACCTTCCAATTTCCATAGCCAGGAATCCTCTTCCTGATCCTCTGTGTTAATCCATGTGGAAGCAATTTTTGAAACAATCTGCATTGGAAGAATGTCCTGAAGATCCCTATAATTCCAAGACCCGTATTCATCACAATAGTCTGCCACACTCAATTCGGCTTCAAATGAGGAAATAGGACGCAAAACATGATTAAGAAGAGGACTATCAGGCAGCCAATCATCCATCCAAAATCGGGTTGATTTGCCATTGCTAATTTTGACACCCAAACCCATACACAAAACATCTCTTCCTTGTAAAATACTACGCCATGTATAAGAAGCAGTAGGCTTACTTGGAACCGATAAAAAATCATGTTGTTTTAGATATTTCTGGCGCAAGACTTCTACCCAAAGAGCATCTTTGTTAAACAAAATATGCCAACCCAACTTAGCAAGAAAAGCAAGATTTGCTTTGCGGACATCACGAATATTGAGACCTCCTTGCTCTTTAGGAAGACAAACCTTTTCCCAAGGAACACCAAGCAATTTTCTATTGCCAGAGTCACTACCCCAAAGAAACTGTCTCATTAATTTTTCAAGGTTGTTGACAACATGAGTAGGCAGACAAGTTGTTTGCATGAGATATGATGGTAAAGTACTAAGAACAGATTGGATAAGAATCACCCTACCAGCCATAGATAGATGTTGATTCCCCCAAGAGAGTAAACGTGCTTTAGCCTTGCTAATAATGTCACTGTACGTCCGTTGAGTAACTCTACCATGGATCATTGGGGCCCCAAGATACTTGCCAAAATCGTCTGTTAGTGTAATGCCACAATGATGACTCAAAGTTTGAGCATCAAGACCATCAATGTTAGAGGAGACTAACATTTTTGACTTTGCCAAATTTATCTTTTCACCCGAAGCTGTACAAAAATTGTTAAGAACACTCATGATAACGTCAAGTTGAGCAATGAAGGCTTCACCAAATAAAATAAGATCATCTGCAAAACAAACATGAGAAATAGCAGGACCATTTACGTTATACCAAATGGCTTCCACCGACGTTGTCGAACCTCCTCATCAATCATATGCCCCAATTTTTCTAGGCACAAAATAAAAAGGTACGGGGAAAGAGGATCTCCTTGACGAATGCCTCGTGATGGAGAAAAGAAAGGCAAATGCTCGCGATTCCATGTTAATGAGAAAGTATTCGTGGTAACAATATTCATGATAAGATTGATCCACGATGGAGGAAGATTAATTTCCTCCAATACATGCTGCAAGAACTTCCAATTGATCCGGTCATAAGCTTTCTCCAGATCTATCTTGATAGCAAGCGTGCCCTTCTTCCTCTTCATGGTACGCATGGAATAGCAAAGCTTCTTGAACAACAATGATGTTGTCCGTTGTATGACGACGGGGAACAAAGCTGGACTGTGTTTTATTCACCAATTTTGGCAAGAAAGGTTGAAGTCTATCAACAAGCAGCTTAGTGATGATCTTCAAGGGAACTGAACATAAGCTAATAGGTCTGAATTGAGAGATTTTCTCCGGGCCTTGAATTTTGGGAATTAAAACAACAATTGTACGGTTGAGAATAGGATCAACCCTGCCTTCTTGGAGGGCTGAACTAACCAGATGGAGAAGATGAGGACCAACTATGTTCCAAGCTTTCTGAAAAAAGGCTACTGGAAAGCCATCAATACCTGGACTTTTATTGGGATTCATGTTAAACACAGCAGCCCGAACCTCATCCAATGTAATTGGGAGGGAGAGAGTTTCCTGATCAGAATGTGAAAGTTTCCATGAAGCGCTAATATGTGGTAGAAGTACTGCAGCATTCGGATTAGTCTCCAAATATAAGTTGTAATAATAGTCAAAAACCAATTGTTTCAACTTTGATTGGTCATAGCACCATGAATCGTCCTCCTCCTTCAAAGCAGTAATACGTTTTCTGGTTGATCTTTTCTTAATAGTAGCATGATAGAATTTTGAATTGCAATCGCCATATCTAAGCCAATCAATTCGACTCTTTTGTTGCAATAAGGTTTCTTCCTGAAAGCTGATCAAATTATATTCCTCAATGAGAATCACCTCCAAATTAAGGAGGTAATCATTCGGTCCCTTATCAAGAGCTTTTTGTATCCCATTTAAACGAGCTAAAACTCGTCGTTTCCTCTTATATATATCACCGAAAACTGATTTGCTCCAGTGTGATAAGTCAGCTGATAGTTTATCCAGCTTACCCGGGAGAGAAATCAGAGAATGATCCCAACTATTCTTTACACAATCAAGAAAATTTTCATGGGTGAACCACACATTTTCAAATTGGAATGGTCGATCATGAGCGGCTGGGGGAGTAGTAGCAAAACTAACACACACAGGGTGATGATCCGAGCTTGTTCTTGGGAGAGTGGCTGCCCGTATATGTCGAAAGACATCAAGAAAAGGATCATTTACAAGAGCACGATCCAGCTTAACGCGGGTGTAGTTTCGAACATCCCTGTTGTTTGCCCAGGTAAATTTCGGACCAGAAGTTTCCAAATTAACTAACTTACAATGTCGCAAACAATCCAACATGAGCTGGCAATTAAGCAAATTAACACCCCTCTTGCCTATTTTTTCATCAGCGGAAATAACTTGATTGAAATCACCTAGTACAAGCCAAGGTAAATTATGTAAATTGCTTGCTGTAGAAAGTGAATTCCATAAACTTTTCCTATCATGAGCTTCCGGGCTACCATACACTGCAGTTAGAAGCCAATCAGGTTCACCATGAGATGTAACTATTGCATGAATTAATTGATCAGAATAAGCCATGATTTCAAGCTGTATATCCTGGGAGTTCCACAAGATCCAAATGCCACCCGAAAAGCCTACCGCCTCAACACGAAAAAAATCTGAAAAACCAATTTGGCGACAAATACTGTCTGCTTTTTCACCTGAGATGCGAGGTTCAAGAACAATCAATATTTGTAGCCGGTGCAGCCTAATCAAGTTCTTTAAATTTCTCAAACAACGTCAAGAAGCAGCCCCTCGAACGTTCCAACTAACTATGTTAAATAACATAAAATAAAGCAAAGAAAGAGGGAAGACAACATTAACTCTGCATAGCAGAGCTAGTAGAATCAACAAGAATTTCATCCGATGAATCTTCTTCATGAGGAGTAAGTTCATCAAGCATTACAGTATCCTTTTCTCTGGCTGCTCCATTGATCCCAATACCAATCTCCTCACTACCAAAGGGAGGGTGAAGCGTAGGTTGAGATGTGGTGGTAGGAGAATCTGGCACAAACTCCACTTGATCAGCGGAGGAAGCAAGGGAATTATGGGTGGATAAGTGGTTGGTTTTGAGGCAAAAGTGTAGTGGTTTTCGTACCAGCCATGTTAGAGGTTTCATTGGAGGCTATTTGTGGCTCGTTAATGACAGGGGGAGAGGCAGACGACTGGATACAGTTTTAGGAGTTTTGTTTGAAGTGGAATTTGTTTTAGGGTCAGATTTATTGGCCAAAGCCGCAGCAGCTTGTAGATTCGTTTTAAGAGTGGTACGGTCAGCAGCACTTGAAGAACCCGACTTTTGAGCAACAGTTGAAAGGCTAGATTTTCTATTTGAGGAAGGAGTTTTGTTAACGACATTTGATGGAACCGATTTTGGAGCAATATTAGCTGCAGGCATTGAATCTTATGGAGGATGAATCTCATCTGAATCAATAGCAATTTCACCATCCTCAAGTATAGCAAAA
>AWUE01012769.1:0-24445 GCA_001974825.2 Corchorus olitorius
ATTTATTACTTAGCATATAAATAAACAAATATACTTAAATTCGCAAATTTATCTTTACTTTCTATCACATCGCACAAAACCCAAAAGATGACTTATAAACACAAAGGGTTATTTATGGAATCAATAAAATTCAACTAATCTCTTCAGAATTTGTGAAAATCAACACAGGACAAACAAATTGGGACTGAGGGTGTACATCAATATGTATAAATAGCTATAAAACCGAGGTAGAGGGGGTTGGAAAATTTAGACAAAAGTTGTCATTGTCTCATAGTTGTTAATATTTGTAGTTTGTAATCCTTAGGAGTGGTGTTAGCATTAGACCAGACCTTGTAAGACCTTTATTTGGCTTGAGAATTGTATATGACATCAAGTTATAATTAGGCTAATTGTTCAATTAAGGGCAAAACGTTTTGCTTTCAACTTAATTTGGGGTAAAACCTTTTAATTTGGTTAATTAGGGGTAAAACGTTTCAAAATCGCTTCAATTAAGGGCAAATTGACCATTCCAATAACGTGTGTAATTCACGCACCTGTTAAGTCTAAACAAACGTTAAGTATATTTTTTTTTGTTTTATTTTCTTTTATTTTAAAGAAATAAAAGAAAAATAAATAAATAAACAAAAAATTGCTCTAAAAAGACAAAAAAACCCATCAAAACATGAACACGCAAGAACAGTTTGAACAAAACCCAGAAACGCCGAATCCCGGGGACGTACCACCACACCAGAGCTCCGTTTGACGCTAAACTTTACTGATCCGATCTCCCAAAGTCCCTAAAGACAAATCCGGCCTTAGAATATCCAATCTAACTTAGACATATACAAATCTAAAACTACCCAAGGTCTAAAAAGCCACCCCAATTGTTTCTAACCATTGGATGAACACTGGATGTATCAAAATCTAATTGGCAAGATGGATCATGCCAATTTACAAGGAACTCTTCAAGGCGAAAAAATGGATTAAATCACTTGGTTAGGGAGGCAGAATTTATTTAATTATTTTTGTTTGAAAGACGAAAGAAAGGATTTTATTGCTAGGGGGAACCGAAGGCAGCAAACAAGTTCAGATACAAGACATAATAAACATGGCCAAAATAAACCGATGAAATAAAAAGAAAGTGCTACGGGCTACTGACAACAACCAGTAGAGAGCGAACCGAACATGTAGTAGTGCTAGGGAGGCGGAATTTGAGGGAGTGCTTCGCGGAACCAAAGTCGCCCGTGACATTGAAGAGTAGCCGACCACTGATTACATTTGTAAAGTTTTGAATGGTTCAAAATTTGTGAGATTTGTGAAAGAATTTTGTAGGATAATGGTTCAAAATTTGTGAGATTTGTGAAAGAATTTTGTAGGATCCGAAACCGACATAAATCTCTAAGAAAGAACAACAAGAAAAGACAAGAAAAACTGAAGGTTCCCATCTCTATTTGGTGTTTTCCGTTTGTTCATTCAACAAAGGAAGGTTGAAAGCTTCTTATGAAAATCTTTCTTGTTTTATTGTTTCTTTAATAACATTGTATTTTTAAAAAATAAAGGATAAGAATCTGGTAATACAAATCTTGTATTAGACTCCAGGAAAAAAAAACTTAACTATATTAGACAAATGAAAAAGAAATACATTAATAAAAGAAATGAATTTTTTAAAATTTATCCAGTAATACAAAATAGTTTTTTTTCTTTTAAAAAAACAAATCTAAAAAAACAACGGTCTAGATTTTCTTTCATTTATAACACATGACACGTGGCACAATCTTATAAAGCAACACGCTTTTACTTGGCTGTGTGATACACATACCGTCTGAATTTGACAGAATGCCCTAAATTGAAGCGAATTTGAAACGTTTTACCCCGAATCAACCAAATTAAAAGGTTTTACCCCAAATTAGTCCGAAAATAAAACGTTTTGCCCTTAATTGAGCAATTAGCCTTATAATTAGTGAGTTTATTTCTTGTACTGTATTACCAATTAGAAGAATGGTAAATTTCTTTTCTCATTAACTAGCTAAGGTTGATAGTTTTGTAGGAGAAAAGAGAATTTGGAGACATTCTTTGCCTTTTTGCCTTTGGGCTTTTGTAAGCCTACATTTGATCAATGAAATGCCATATTTTCTAAAAAAATATCCAAATTAGCCCCTTAACTATCTATTTTGGTAAAATTGACCCCTTTACTTTTTTCTGGGAAAAGTAAATCCCATAACTTTTAAAAATGAGACAAGTTAGCCCTTTTCTGACGGACCGTTTAACATTCGGAAGGTGAGGACGTGTTTGACTTCTGATTAAGGCGATTTTAGCGGCATTTGAAAGATCTTGACGAGAAGAATATGATGGCTAGGGAGGCGAGAAAACTAAGCAATCGGAAAATTTAAGATCTCGAGTCAAATTTAAAACTTTCATTAGAAAATGCGGTATTATTTGGAGTCGGAACGGACTGAATTTCTGATATGTCACTTTCTACGGGATGCTGGATCTAGTCGTTGTGAAGGTGAGAAACGGTAATAAAGAGAATAAGGGATGCCGGTCTACTGGCGTCGAAATGGGCTAAATTTATGATATGGCACACTCTGAGGGATGTCGGTCTTATTTGCCTCCTTTTCTTTGTTATTTTTTCTCACCTCCACAATCAGTAGATCCAGAATCCCTCAAATTAGAGTGACATATTGGAAATTCAGCCCGTTCCGACACCGAATAAGACCACACCTTCTAGTCAAACTTTTAAATTTGACTCGACGTCTGAAATTTTCCGATTGTTTTTTTTTTTCCTCACCTCCCGACCATCTGGTTCTTCTCATCGAGATCTTTCAAACGCAGCTAGAATCGTCGGACGCGCTCTCACCTTCCGGACATTAAACAGTCCATCAAACAAGGGTTAATCTTGTTTTTAAAAGTTATGGGATTTATTTGTCCCCAAAAAAAAAGTAAAGAGGTCAATTTGTCCTAAAATGGATAATTAAGAGGCTAATTCGGGTATTAAGTAAAAAAAAAAATTAGATTTCAATATAACTACTGAATGTTGGACTTCTACAAATAAATAAATAAATAAACAAACAAACAAAACAAAGTCAAAGCCCAAGGAAGGAAACCCAATTATATTTTTCTTTTTCTATTTTTACATATGAAGATAACATTACATTCAAAATTTATCCAACAAAAGAAAAAAAATACATTACAAGCAAATAAATCTCATGTACACTAATTTACATACAGACGAAATTAACAATAATCAAAGTAACGAAACCAACATAAACATTGAGCTTAATTTAAATCTTCCCCATTAATAAACTTTGAGCTTTTTCTTGGATGAGTTTCCACAAATCATCCACGTGACGTTGTTCAGTAAGAATTGTTCCAATTGCACAGCGAATGACATAAATCCCACCCACTATTGCATGAGTCGTGAAAGCTTTCCCAATCGAATTTATAGCTTCCAGCAATTTACGGTTTAATTCATTGCCTTCAACCCCTTCCTTGGGGTTAATCCTGAAGCAAACCAATGCAAATTTTCTTGGAACTACTATCTCAAACCTCTCATCTTTAGTCACAAATTCCTCGAACCGTTTAGTCATGCTCATATCGCTCCGAATATGGTACATGAGGTTAGCCAGGCCATGACGGCGAATCACAACCCAAAGCTTCAGAGCCCTGAACCGTCTGCTCAATGCGATTTGCCAATCTTTATAGTCTATCACAAATTTCGACTCACTAGCATTGTTTCTTAAATATTCAGGGTCACTTGACAATGACTCAACTAAAAACTTGGGTTCCTTGATCCACAAGCAACAACAATCCATGTTGGTGAGGCGACATGGAAAACCCTGTTGAGGAATTTGTTTCGATGAGCCGAAAATTTGATGGAGGAATGCCTACTAATTTGGCAGCTTTTTGGAAAGTGAAATGTGTTTGATCAGATGCATAAACCACCAATTTGGTTATATTTTCCCAACCACCGAGCTTTTTCAAGGCTTTGTCTCTTGCGGCGGCCAAAGTGCAAACTGCAGCCTCACATGTACTACCATGCAAGACTCCACCACCTGTTCCAGAGAAGAGAAAGAAGATGGAAGCTTAAGCAATTTCCCCACCCAATCCAAAACAATGGATCAAGTTCAGTTGCGGCTGGAGACGAAATCCAGTTGAAACCAACGACGTTAAACCCTGAGCAAAGCATCTCCCCAAGAAAGCCAGCAGTGCTAGCATTTGCTTGGAAGTAGGCGAAGAAATTAGGACTTTGCCAATGAGTAAGGCCTGGCAAAATGCAATCATTGACATCTTTGAGAATATCTTGGAGAGATTCAGGGCAAAAAGGAGCAGAATCAGGCAACTTAGCTGACAAGTAACCGGGCTCAACTCTGCTTTGAACTGGGAATTCCTCAATATTTTGGTAGTAATCAGCAATGAAATCAATCACTTCATTGGACTCATTTCTGAAACTCATTGGCTCAAGGGGAAAGAATGTTTTTCTAGAGGTACTACCCATTTTTGCGAGAAATATAGAATTTTTTTAATTTTGTTTCAAAAACTGATATGTTGCACCACCAAGGGATGTAATATATATTACTCCATAAGGAGAGGAGAGGGCAGAGCCTTTCAACTTTTTGAATTATTATTATCATATTATATTATGGCTAGAAAACCATGTCATCAATGTACAAATTGTGAATATATACCAAAAAAAAATGTACAAATTGTGAAGAATTGGACTGTAGAATAATTATAAAACAGTAAAATAGAAACATTTCAAAAATAATCCACTGTATAATGGAAACCTGCAGTTAAATAACAACATTTTCAAGAATGATGAAATTATACAAATACGTTTAGCTAGCAGCTGGCAGCATATAATGAAACAATCCTTGGGTGTTCTTTTTGGTCGGAAAATCCTTGGGTATTATTTTCCGCTTTTTGGCTGAATCCGTATCCTTACGTGTTTACAACGTGATTCGGATTCTTTGAAAATTTTCTTAAAATGGAAATAAAAAATTTGATTTGAGTATTACTAAACCCCCCACTTTTAGGGATGTGCTACCAATTTAAAGGATAATTCTTCGTGTCCCTCCTTTTTGTCACACACAATTCTCCTTCCTGATGTGTCCATCACACGTTAGGCCACGTGTCTTCTCTCTTCCTTTTTTTTCTATTTTTATTCTTTTATTAAGTTTAGCCTTAATTTCATTAAGTTTAGCCCCAAATTAAAATTTTATTTTTATTTTAAGAGTAAATTTCAAAATTAATAATTTATTATCATAGGGTTTTATAAATAAAATACAAAGCTAATTTCACTAAGTTTAGCCCAAATTAAAATTTTATTTTTATTTTAAGGGTAAATTCCATAATTAATAATATTTTTATAGGGATTTGGAAATAAAATATATAACTAATTCACTAAGTTTAGCCCAAATTAAAACTAAAATTTTATTTTAAGGGTTAGAAAAATTAAAATTTATAAATGGGTAAAAGTACAGAACAGGTCCCTCAAGTGGAGCGAAACTAGCATTTTGATCCCCCAAGTGAAAAAATATGTAATTTGGTCCCTCAAGTGGAGATAACAGGGCAATCAGGTCATTTTCGTTAATTGCCGTCAAATGTGCCGTTAAATGTCTGACGTGGCAGTGACGCCGTCAAATATGCTGACGTGTCAACTGCCACGTCATATTTTTTGATTAAAAAAAATATTTTTTTAAAAAAAATAGTCAGGTACCCAATTGCTCAATTAACTTCACTTCAGGGACTCAGTTTCTCACTACATTCACTTCAGGGGCCCATTTGCACATTTTCCCCTAATTTTTGGTTTTTTTGAATAAAAATAAAAAAATTTCATTTTTCTTCTTTTTTTCTGTTTTTTTTTTAAATCATTTTCTTTTTTTCCAAAACTCGTGGTGAATATGATTAATATATTAAATAGTAACAATAATAGATATATAAATGATCTAATTGGCAATATTGAGTATATATTAATCAATTATATCAAGTTTCTGTTCCCTGACTGTTTCTTGTTTTAATCAGTTCATTTCATAATTTTTTATTTAATAATAGTTAATTTATAAAACAACTACAATTTTTTAAAAAAAAACACTCACAACCTAATATATAATTTTTAAGAAGAAAAGATGCGACTTTCAAAGAAATTCTGCTTCCTACCAGAAACAAAAGGATAGTAATTATCAAAGTTGTAAAATCTTTTTGTAATCTAACCGATGAAAAAATAATTTGATTTGTTTGATTTACTATAAATTCTTTTTTTTTTAGTTTAAACGAGCTACTTTTTCATTAATTAAGGAGTTGGATTACAAATATGAGAGGGTAAATAACCCAACCACACCCTTTGGTCACCCAATCTACGCTCAGATTTGGCAATATTATAGGCTAAAATATTTGTCCTCTTTTAAACAAAATTAAAAGAGATAGTATCAAAATTTAAAGAATCATTTCTTCTTTCTTTTTTTAAAAAGAAAAGAAAAAATGGTTTTTTTTTAAAACAAAAAAAGGAAAAATGAATTTTTAATTTTTATTCAAAAAAAAAAATTTGGGGCAAATAAGCAAATGGGTCCCTTAAGTGAACTTAGTGAGCAATTGAGTCCCTGAAGTTGAGTTAATTAAGCAATTAGGTCCCTCACCCAATTTTTAAAAAAAAAATATATTTTTTTAAAAAAAATAATTTTTTTATAAAAAATATGATCATATTTGACGGCGTCACTGCCACGTCGGACATTTTAACGGCACATTAACGAGAAGGATCTAATTGCCCGGTTATGTCCACTTAAGGGACCGAATTACATATTTTTTTCACTTGGGGGACCAAAATGCTAGTTTCGCTCCACTTGAGGGACTAGTTTTGTACTTTTACCTTATAAATGATGTATTAGAACCAATAAAATGAGAACATGTGGCCTGACATATGATAGACACATCATGAGGGAAAATTGTGTGTGACAAAATGGAGGGACGTGTAGCAAAGTCCCAATCTAAAAATGGGTGAGACTACAATTAACTTACTACATTAAAAAATAGTATTTTGTACAAATATAAGAGATATTTAGGTGTTTGGATACAATAATATGTTTTATAGGTGTTCATAAACATGCAAATTTAAGATAAAAAACTGTTAGTACTATTTTTTAGCGCATATCTTTAGTATTTATAGCTTTTTCCTTTAAAAAATAACACACTAGTTGTTCCATATTGGTAATAACATAAGTAGTGGGGGTTATAATAGTACTTGTAGCCTCTCCCAAAAAATAGTTTTAACCAATTCTATTCACGTGGCATGTGGCTTGAAGATATGACATATCAAAAGACTATTTTTTTTTTTAGGATTCAGAAGGCTGTACACATGGCTAGCTGGCCCAAAACTTGTGATCGAATTGTCATGGTTTAAAATTGTAAAATGATGTATTGTGCAGGATGTGGTTGATGCTAAAGTCATTATAATCTTATTTAGTTATTTAGAATGTTGATGTTCAAACTCAGGAACTTGAAGAAGTGCTTTCCCAAGCTGAAGAACTCTCACTGTACTTATCGAGAAGCAAATAGAGTGGCTGATGCCCTGACTAGCAAAGGAAAGTTTCTTTTTTTTTTTTGCTAAATAAGAAAAAATAGTCATTAATGGAGCTTTCATTCCCTAGGCCTTGTAATCAGTTAAATTCGTTTAATTCAGTACCTTACTAAAAAAAATTATTAATCCGCAAAATTGCCACCTATAGTCCTAAGTCCTAACCTTATAAAATTATTTTTTTTTAGAAAAACCTTATAAAATTATTAAGTGAAAAGGGATGGGGAGTTAGGGGGTGGTTTTTTTTGGTAAGAAAGGTACTTGATGCATTACTCAAATAATCGTACAGTACAAAAAGTTTCCAACTGCATCATGCAGCAACAAGTTTTTAATATCATCAGGGGGATCTAAAAGTCTAGTGAACACACCCTCAAAGCTATTACAAAAGTGGACATCACTGCCCAAACGTGCCAAAGCATCGGCACAAGCGTTGCCTTCCCTGAAGACATGCTGGATTTTGACTTCATCAAACCTATTCAAAAGCCACATGCAATCATTCACCATAGGCAGAAATTTGAGATTAGCAGTAGAAAGATTTTTGGAGGCAATAGCAAAAATAACTGTTGTGGCATCAAGTTCAACAATCAAGTTCTTGACATTAAGCTCAAGAGCAAGTGTAAGACCGTCCTTAAGGCCCCAAAATTCAGCACTAAAATTAGTAGTAGTTCCGATATGTCTTATAGTTCCTCCAATAAACTGACCATGAAAATCCCTAATGATTGATCCAGCACCAGCTAGACCAGGATTGCCTCTTGAAGAGCCATCGAAATTAAGCTTAAGCCAACCTGAATCTGGTGGTTTCCATTTGACAGCAATGCAATTAGGGAGATCTCGGCGGGAGGCTTTTCCACTAAGGGCAAAAAACTCAACAGCCTTAGAGGTTGCTAAGTGAATAAGATTATGGTCATTTCTTGTCGAGCCAAAAATGAGATTGTTTCTCCAAAGCCAAATTTCCCAAAGCAAATTAGCAAAAAGCAGACCAGTGGGTATTTTATGGGTTGAGGCTGGCTTTTTATTGTAACAGAGGCATTTAAGCCACTCAAGAAAGGGTTTATGATCCATGGTTGGGATATTGGCTTGCCTCCAAATATTCTTAGCGAAGGGGCATGTTCTGAAAAGATGATTAAGGGACTCAGTTTCAGAATGGCAAAGGGGACAAGCAGAGTCGATAGTAATATACCTGCTGGCCAACAAGTCCCTTGTAGGGAGAATATTCCTGCAGACTTTCCAGAGGAAAAACTTAATTTTTGGCAGAAGGTTTGCTTTCCAAAGCCAGCACCAATTGTTATCAAATTCAAAGATGTCTTTGGCAGCAAAATAAGCAGAATTAATAGAGAATATTCCATCTCTTGAGAATTTCCAGTGGAAAGAGTCAAAGACCCCTTCAAAGGGGAGGATATAAATGGAAAGAAAAGAATTAAAGATAGAATCAGGAAAGCAAAAAGAAACAGGCAATTCATCAACAAGAAATTGTCTCACTGAGATAAATTCCTCCCCAAAATTAAGAGGGCCAGAGATTAGTGATCTGATGAGCCTAAACCAGTCCAATCCTCAAACCAAAAAGAAGTTTCTCTACCGCTATAAATGGTCCTTGTTATACCTAAATTAACCAATTCATTTGCCCACTTCATGGCTCTCCAAGTAGGTGATGCTTGTGTTTTCTTTGCATTGAGATTGTTGCCATACTTAGAGAGCAAAACCGAGACCCAGAGTTCATCTTTACCATTAATGAAGGACCATACAAGTTTAGCAAGGAAAGCCTTATTGTAAGGCCGAGCCTCAAAAAGCCCCAATCCTCCTACTTCTCTAGGTTTGGTAACCTCATTCCAATTTAGGAGATGAATGTTCTTATGCCCTTCTTGTTGTCCCCAAATAAAGTCTCTACAAATCAGATCAATTTCACTACAAATAGAAGCTGGTAAGGCTCTGCATTGCATGGGATAGGCAGGGATGGAGTGGAGCACAGATTTAGCTAAAATGGTTCTACCAGCAAAGGACAAAAGATTGGCTTTCCAACCAGAAAGTTTACTCCTCATTCTATCGATGATATAAAGATAATCTTCCTTCTTTACTCTATCAGTGTGCAATGGGAAGCCTAGATATTTCCCAATACAATTCGTTTCAGCCACTCCAAGAACAGAGGAGAGTCTATCTCTATGGTCTTGCCTAGTGTTTCTCGAGTAAAGGATCTTAGATTTGTCAAGATTAATATTATGAACAGATTCATCACAGAAACATCTAAGCACATTCCTCATGTTAGTGGCTGTTTTGATGTCCGCTCTACCAAAAAGGATGATATCATCCGCAAAGATTAAGTGGGATATCTCAGGACTGGATCTAGCCACTTTAATAGGCTTCCAAAGTTTATCCTCGCAGGCATCTAAGATTTTCATACTGAGGAATTCCATACAAAGGATAAAAATATACGGGGACAAAGGGTCCCCTTGCCTAATTCCCCTAGAGGAGCAAAAAGAATCAGTCAAACAACCATTAACAAGGACAGAAATATGAGAAGTGGTGATGCAAGACATGATGAGATTAATCAAATCCTCAGGGAAATTGAAGAAACAAAGAACTTTATAAATGAATCCCCTTTCAAGCCTATCAAAAGCTTTTTCGAGATCAAGCTTAATTGCCATCGATCCAGTAGCACCTTTTTTCTTATTGAAGGAGTGGATGACTTCCTGGGCAATGATAACATTGTCCACCCCTTTCCTACCAGGGATAAAACTGGCTTGATAAGGTGAAATGAGATCGCTCAAGAAAGGCCTCAACCTGATGACAATAATCTTGGTAATGACCTTGTAAGAGAAGTTCAGGAGACTGATAGGTCTAAATTGGGTGATCTTTCCAGGATTTGGGATCTTTGGGATAAGCGAGATCAGAGTTCCATTAAAACTTGGAGGAATATTTGAGGTTAAGAAGCATTGTTTAATGGCTGAACAGAATTTCGCTTTAACAATTTCCCAGCAGCTTTGAAAAAAGCATGGATGGAGACCATCCGGGCCAGGGGATTTGAGTGGCTTAAGAGACCAAACAACCTTGTGAATTTCAAGGTCTGATATGGGAGCAGAAAGAGTACCCCTAGCTGAATCAGAAAGGCAAGGGGCAAATTTGGGAGAATCAGGTAGTCTTTTTTTTTCAGACAAGTGAGAAGTGGTGAAGAGAGTGACAAAGTTGTTAAGGATAATGTTTTTTATGGAATCAATGTTGTCAGTCCAAACACCATTCTCATCCTGAAGACTAGAAATTCTGTTATAACTTCTTCTAACAAGGGTGGATGTGTGGAAAAACTTGGTATTTCTATCACCATCCAAAACCCAGTCAACTCTAGATTTTAAAGCCCAAAGATCCTCTTCATTCTTAAGGATGTTTTTGTAGTCCTTAGAGAGATTGGAGTGAAGATCCAAAAGGAATTGAGAAGGATCTAAAGCTAGTTCTCTTTCCACACCAGCAATTCTAGCGAGAATTCTCTTTTTTTCCTTGAGGACATGACCAAAAACATGCTTATTCCAGTAAATCAGATCAAATTTGAGGTTAGAGATAGTATCATCCAAATCAAAACTATTGGAATTCCAACTTGCATTGACCAAGGGGAAAAAATCTTGGTGATTCATCCACATTTTTTGAAACCTGAAGGGTTTAGGTCCAATACTAAGTGGAGGCTTGCAAAAGCGAATAAGGATGGGACAATGATCTGAATGAATTCTAGCAAGATGACTAACAGTAGCATTAGGAAAAAGGAGACGCCAATCATTGTTAGCTAGAACTAAATCAATTCTTTCTTGAATGAGACTTGAGACACATCTTTTATTAGACCATGTAAATCTAGGTCCTCTGTAACCTAACTCAGAGACATGGCAATCATTCAAGCAGTTAATAAAAGCTCTAGAGCGACTGATCGACATGGGGTTACCCCCTTTCTTATTATGAGAACATAAAACATCATTAAAATCACCAGTAATCATCCATGGCAAAGAGTGATTAGCAGCAACATTTCTTAAATTATCCCAAAGCAATTGCCTTTCAGCAAAACGAGGACTACCATATACAGCAGATAATAACCACAATTGAGGGGAAAAGTTTGAAATTACCTTAACGGTGGTGTGTATTTCCTGCTCAGTCGACTCGATCATGGTCACTTCCACTTTATTCTTCTTCCAAAGCATCCAAATTCCCCCTCTATAACCAATGACCTCAATGTCAACACAGTCATCAAAAGGAAGCCTATTAGTAACATGGTGGGCATCAGAAGCCCTGCATTTGGTCTTAGTGATGACCATTATGTCTGGATTATGAATACGCATAAGATCAAGGATAGTGCGAATAAAATCTGGGTGCCTAGCACCTCTACAGTTCCAGACAATCATTTTACTTGGTGGTGGTTCGACCCTTTCTGGTCTTCTTCCGTTCGGGAACCTGCGGTTCCACTCCTCCCTTGCCTGAGCTAGTGACAACGTCGAGTAAATGTCTATCTTGTGCAACAGTTTGGGCTCTGCTAGTCTCAGGTAATCCTCTGACAAACTTGAGGATCGTGCGTAAACGTGGAGCCGCCGCACTGATCGACTGATTGACAGACTCACCGCCGTCAAATAACTGTTGTCTATCATATATTCTATCGCTCCCACATGGAGAAAGACTCTCTCCAGAAAGAACATCCAAAGGGGTGGATACCAGCCCGTCTCCCTCCACATTTGACCCCAAATCTCTATGGTGTTCAGCTCCAAGTCCATGGGGAATGGCCTCGGAAAAAAGGCAGTCGGAATGTCCACTTCCCGATCTTGGCTCGGTGGGGAAGTCCTCTGAGGAGGTGAGACTCTCCTTGCTTGGAAGACAAACTGGTTGTTCGATGAGCTCCTTGGAGAAGCTACTCTGGTTCTCAACGGTGGGGGGGATTCCCTTGATACAGACAATTCTCTCATCTGGGCTGCAAGGCCGAGATCTTTCCCGTTCCCCCTCTGCCGTCTCCTTGGCTGTCGAAGCATCCGTCGGCGGCTCGTGTTCATCCTTTGTCGGTGAACTTGCTGGTAAGATAGTTGTCTCCCTCTCAACATTAGAGAAACACTCTTGATTGAAGTGAGACAGTGATAATTTGAAAGGGGAAGGTGGTTTGGGAAAACCCATCAGCGCAATTTGTGGATCTTCTGCAATAGAGTTCCAGCCATGGCTTTCCATTGTAGTGAAATCTTGGTTGGGGCAACCGGAATTTCGAATGTAATTTAAGTTTAAAGAGGAAACCCCATTTCTAGATTCATTCGAAGGCTGCAATTTGGGCTGAGAGGTTTGCCCCTTTTCCATAACACGAGGCTTCCAAGCCTCTTTAGGCGGTTGACTAATTAATGCACCTGAGCCTTGAATATTGCGTTTAGCCAAATTAATGTTGGTTTGTCTTGGTGCCAGGTCCACTTGTTTCTGCTTACCCTTAGTTTGGGCAATTTCAGTTTTTGAAGCAATGTTGACTTGCTTTTTCCCCTGGGCCCCATCCTACTTCATTTGACTAGAGAGGTTTTGAAATTTTTGGTTCCCTCTCGAACCATCAGATCGAAATCTGCTTTTCTGTTGCTCAATATTTGGTCGTCTAAGTATAAACAGGGGCATAGCCACCTTGTTGTGAGTGGGGTCAAATGACCCCACTCAAATTTGTAAACCTTTGTAAATAGGTATATGAATTTGATAAATTTGGCAAATTGACCCCACTAAACAATAAGCTTGGGATCAATATATATTTTTTAAAAACTTATTAGGGTCAATTTATTATTAATAAGAATTTGATGCTTAACTTTTGTGTATGCTTTGCTCTTGCATTCTATAATTTTAAGGAGTTAAATAAAAACCAAACCAAACAAAGATAAAAATCTCTCCTTTTTTTACCTCTTTTGAACTTGAATTAAACATATTTCGCATTCCTACAACTACAATTTGGTTTCTTGTACAGTTTGAGACGTGTATAGATAGCATATATAACAACAAACTTTTGTGAATATGAGAGTAGTTTATCTCCTTTTAGTTGAATAAAATTTAATATTTCATCTTAATATATAAAAAACATATGTATTTTGCATTGTCCACCATTACACAATTTACATCCCTTAATAAGAAAATTAAAACTTTTAAGATAGAGATTCATCTAATAATTGCTTCTTGGAGCTAATTGCATCATATTTTCAATAAATTTAGTTTTATTTTAAAATTATGTTGAAATTATAAGTTCAATTTGTTAGAAGCATACTTCTCGAGAGTTGAAATAATCTAAATTTTCGCTCTTAACCTGAAGTAATTTAGTTTGTGAAAAAAATAAAACCCTGGAAATAATTTAGTTTTGGATTAATAATGTGTGAGGATATTTTAGCTAAGCAAAAGATCGTGTTGAAATAATTTATTTCACATAATTGTCTTAAGAAATAATATACGTTATATTGGGAAAAAAAGAAGAAGAAGACTTTGACCCCACTGAACAGAATGTCTGGCTACGCCACTGAGTATAAATTCTAAAATTTCAATGCTAATTAATTAGACTCTTGTTAAAAAAAAATGTGCAATCGCCAATGAGATGTTACTTTTTTTTTGGCCGTGTAAAGCTGGTGAGTTTAATGTGGCCTATGGTAAATCCCCTTCAACTAGTGTTGGTGCCATAAACAGAGTGCAATCTAAGGTAGGTTCGGAGGTTTTCACGCTTTACCCCCAAATTTTGAAAGAGGACATGACCTGGATTGATCATAGTGTAGTAGGTATTCTGAAGTCCTTTATTGATTACCATTTTGTTCAAGACAATTTTGACTCCACAAGTATTACTTGTTATGTCAGACCAATGGGAGGCTGTTTGGTCTTGCTCACCTTTGAAAATAAAGTGATGGAATTCTATATAAAGCAATATGAATCATGTTGACTCTATGTGTTTTTTATGATATATAACAAAACATTCTAATCAGTGAATTTACAGGCCAAGGCCATAAAGGACTATATGAAATCCTAACAACATCATGGCATGCTCAATTATCTCTTAACTTAGCTATTTTAGGCTCTTTAACCATTGTTGTAGCTCACCATATGTATTCCATGCCCCCTTATCCATATCTAGCTACTGACTATGGTACACAACTGTCATTGTTCACACATCACATGTGGATTGGCGGATTTCTCATAGTGGGTGCTGCTGCGCATGCTACTATGTAGTGGTAAATTGAGCATTACACTTAATGCATGGTTATGCGCATGCAAATCAATCCACACAAATCTCAATATCACATAAGAAATATGCTATGATAAAGGCCCTTAAGGAAAGCACAAGTCTAGAGAGATTGAGGAAGGCTTAGTTAAGGACATCAAGATAGAAGCTAATCATTAGTGGACTAACGCTAGAAGCAGAAGCTATAAGACACAAGCCTATGAAGATAAGGCATTTAGTTGAAGAAAATATTAGTGCCAGTAACAAGGAGCACATTTTAGTGGGACTACCGAAAATCGTCAGCTAGTCAGATTTTGCCAGTGCCAGAAAAAGACAAAATAACGGCTAAATAATTCAAACGGTCACGACAATGGGTAGAATTAACATATTTGTATTTAAAGCAAAAAATGACCGTTGGGAGGAAGATTTGAGCATTCAAGAAGCCTAAACAAAGCATTAACTCTCTAGAATCTTAACCAAGTTGTACTACACTCTATACCTTTGTTTTAACTTGGGTTTGCAAGATTATTCTAAACTCTATTCTTTGTAAATCTTGCCTTGAACTTACCTTGTGTACTTAGATCAATTAGGATCAGTTTACACACTCTTCAAACTACTTTCTTTGATTGTAATCAGTGCAGTGAAGCACTTGTGTGAGCCTGGTGATGCTCGGTTGTGTAACAAACTTGGGTGAAGCTTGGTTGCGGTAACAGCTTGGTGTAGACCCGTAACTACATCGGATTAGTGGATTGGTTGAAATCCTTAGTTGGAAAAGTCAAGGTAGAGGACGTAGGTCAAGAGGACTGAACCTCTATAAATCGTGGTGCAAAGTTAAGATCCATCTAATCCTTTATAGTTATTCTACCTTTAAAGCTTTTATGCATACCATCCTCTCTCACTTATTCTCTCTGCTATATCTTTGATTACTCTCTGTACTTGTTCATTTACTCCTTCTATCACATTCATTTATTGCAATTCTGAGTTGCTTATTGCCCTGTCGAGCTTTCATTGCTCCCACTATATGTGCCATTTAATCTGGTCACACTAACCTTCTGTCTTGTAGAAAAGTTAGTTATTCTTGAAAAATTTTTTAAAGTGGGCTATTCACCCCCCTCTAGCACATGATTATTTGATACACTGACAGTGTAAATTTTGGACTCCACAAGCGGGGTGAGGAGTTGACACATGTCCATTTTTTGAATTAATTTGTTTTTAAAATTCAAAAGTATTCCGATATGAATCTAGTTGTGATAGATTCAAATCCACCTTCGAAATCCTCCAAAGATCAACTTGCACCAACTTCTAGACTTGTTGAAATCGATATAACCTAACCAAGCTCTCTTCTTCTTTCGTCGGCCTTTGATGATTAATTAGACCTGCAATTAATAACCTAAGATCACAAGATTCATAAACAACCAAGTAATCACTACCTAATTCTTTGCTAGGACTCTACAAGATTGAAGAAATCCTAAGTATGTTGAAACTAGAACAATGAAGCTAAATTCTCAAGGTGAATAAACACACAATTGATTGATAAATTTAACTTAGTCTTACAAGAGAGATATCGAACCCTTATATAGAGGTAGGGTGCGATATAACCTAATCCTAAAAGCATATAGGCGGCTAACAAGCCTAACAAGCCTAACAAGCCCAAATAAAAAACAAGGAAAACTAATCCAAGTCAAACTATGAAAAGTAACAACAAACCAGAATTAAATAAGGATTGGACTTAATTGTACAAGTCCCAACCCAAATAAGATCCAAACTAAATAATAAGCTAATCTAAGATAGAATAAAGCCTCAATAGGCCGATTGGAACAAAACAAGCCCAATTAAGTTGAAATCGCAAGAAGGATAATGAACTTGACTTCATGCGATTTCCCCTTGCTCAAATCATCTTCAAATGTCTTCAATTGAACTTCAAGGGACTTCATATCTTCAAGATGAGTCTTAACAAAGCCCATGAGTGTCTCCTTGAACTTCTTAGCTCTTGATCTTGTCATTGGACCTAATGGTAAGCTCAAAGGATCGATTGTCATCTTCTTGGTGCTTGGAACATGCTTATCGATATCTCCATGATCTCCTTGCATCTTCATGCTTCCTTGCAGCCCATGCACATCCTTTCCTTGCTCTCCATGGTCATCTTCAAGTCCATGATCAACCTTGGGTGCATCATGTTCCCAAAAGGACACATGTCAACCCTTTAATCCCGCATGTGTAGTCTGCTCTGACAGTGTATTGAATAATATTTTCTTGATGACTTTTTTTATTTGTTCACATTACTTTCCTAAAAAATGTTATTTGTTCATATGGTACCGAGTAGTTAATATTTACAATACATTGTCCTGTTTTTTAAATTCTTCCAAAATATCAGACCCGTGGCATCGCGCGAGTAATTTAGTCTTTTAGATGTTCTTATTTCTAGCCCCAAACCATAATTGATTATTGGTGAGGGAAGAATATAATCAACGATTAGAACAATAAGGTAATTATTTGATACACCGGCGGTGTAGATTTTGGACTCCACAAACAGGAGACATGTCACCCTTCAAGACCTGCTTGTGCAATCT
Source organism: Corchorus olitorius (assembly GCA_001974825.2). Taxonomy (NCBI): domain Eukaryota; kingdom Viridiplantae; phylum Streptophyta; class Magnoliopsida; order Malvales; family Malvaceae; genus Corchorus; species Corchorus olitorius. The sequence goes on from AWUE01012769.1 coordinate 17,282, forward strand.
GCTAAACTCCACTAACAGTGTATTATATATAAACCTGAACAATAAATAACATCCAAAAAAATGGAACAATAAATAACGCCCACAATTGTTAGTCTGCTAGCATGGATCCGGCCCATTTTCTAAATCTTCAATTGTTTGTTTATACCCACCTAAAATTTGAACCATAGTTACTGGATCCATCATACTCTTGGGATCCGTATTCTGGAATTTGCGTTTCGAATTTGAGTACATTTACACTCAATTCACTTCGGAATCCTGATCTGCTTCTATAAAATTGACGGGCCAAATTTTTATATATAAATTGAAGAAAATAAGGTTAAAAGAACATAAATTTGAAACAAGTATAATAAAAACAAGTTTTTTTTACATTAATAATAGAAACAAGTTTATCAACCTACTTTTCTTATCAAATTGACTTTAAAATTCAAAAAAATTAATACATTATTCTAAAAATGAGTATTTTGTGCCTACTCTATCAATCTTTATGTAAGTAAACTGAATTTTATTAATTTCTAGAAAAAATTTTACTATATTTAAAAAAGTAAATGATATGCATTATTAACGACCTTTAAATTATTTTAAAACGTATCGTGTCATACCGAATAAGTATACCCCCAACGTAACACGTATCGACCAAATATCGATTCCCGTTCCACGACCCGAATTTTGAAGCCAGATTGAACTTTGAACGGAGTCCACTCACAGTATAAGAACTTTTTTATTATTTTTTTGAAGAACACTATATAAGAACTTTTTGGGTCAAAACACCCGACAAGTTACTTTACTCAGACAAAATTTTCAATTTGGTTCCTCTATCTAAAAACTGTCAATTGAGTTCCTCTACTTGCAAGATTATGTTATGTCAATTGAGTCTAATAGCTCATGGAGTCGTCAACCTGCTGACATGGCCAGTTAAGTGATGAGGTAGCGCTGACACATGGGTTCCACCATCACAATTTCAGAAATATTTTTTTCGGAAAAAATATTAAAAAGATAAGGTCAAAATACTTGTGAGGTCCCTCTATTAAGGCAAAAATTTAAATTTGGTCCCTGTAAAAAAACTATCAATCGAGTCCCTCTACCTAATAACAATTGTCAATTAAGTCACTTTAATTAAGTCAAGTCGCTAACGGTTCAAATTGGGGCCGTTAAGTCATCATGGGAAAAAGAATTCACTGATAGAAACAAAAAAATGGACTTTTTTTTGGGGGTGGGGAGTAGGGGAAAAGGGGCATGGTTAATTTTTGCTTTTAAGACAAAGAAAGAAAATGAAAGTAAGGCTGTAAAGTTTTCGAATTTAAGGGTTCTTCATATTGGATGTTTCTTTTTAAAATCCGAATGGTAGAAATACTAAGTGTAGGAAGACAAACAACATACTCAAAAATTGACCATATCGGTCGATCGAAAAATGAGATCAGCAGAATAGTTTGATTTGGCTACGCTTCGTTTGGAAGGGTTTTGAGTGGTTTTTAGGAAAGCCGAGACCATATTTGAGATTAGGAGGTGGAGTACATCATTTTTGAGCTCTCGGCAGTTACGTAGGTCGCCGGCGGAGCCTGAGGATTTCTGAAAAATTAGGGTCAAAATACATGATATATCCCTTTAATTAGACGAAAACCTCAATTTGGTCCCTATCCCTACCTAATTTTTTTTAATTTTTTGAAAATATAATTTTTCACATGTCATGCTGACGTGTCATCAGATAACCTAACACGCCAGCATGACTTAACGGTCCCAATTCGTACCGTCAGTGATTAGTTTCGATTGACACAATCATGCAAATAGAGAGACTCAAATAACAATTGTTGTTAAGTAGAGGGAATTAATTGACAGTTTTGTTTTGTAGAGGGACAAAATTGAGGTTTTTGCCTTGGTAAATTGACCTTCCGAGTATTTTGACTGTACTTTTTGAGTTTTGAGTTGGAAATTCAGGGGAATTATCTCTTAGTGTAATCATAGGTTAAAATTACCCCACAACTGTAATGATACAACATTTTCCTAGGATTAGTGTAAGGTTGAACTTATTTCCCGATTGGTGTAATGAAATTTATAAACTTTACCTATTTTATCCTTCTAAATAATTTGAGAGAAAATTAGGAAAATCAATGGTTTTAAAATTGAAAAAAAAAAATAGAAGCAGCAGCTCTCATCTCCTCCCCTGCGTCCCGTTTCTATTGGAAATCCAATTCTGCTAACAATTTATATGCTAAAATCCGAATCTAATAGCCGAGTATATTTGATAAGATCAACATTCTGAATATATATAAATCAAAAACAAATTTACTGTTAAACATGATGAACAACCCAAAAAAATATCTTATGCTTTTCATAAGACTTTGAAAAAACAATAGTGAGTGATTTCCGGTTGAGTAATTTTCCGGCGTGGCAATTTGCCAATAGAAATTGGTGGGACGGTGGAGACCGAGAGATGAGAGCTACTTCCTTTTCTTTTTAAGTTTTAAAATTGTTTTCCTAATTTTTCTAAAACTTTTTAGAAGGATAAAATAGGTAAAGCATATGAAATTCATTACACCAATCGGAAAATAAGTTTAACCTTGTTTAACCTTACACTAACCTTAGAAAAATGTTGTATCATTACACCTGTGGGGTAATTTTAACCTTAGAAAAATGGCGGGGAGGGCGAGGTTGGGGTTGAACCTCAACCTTCTGATAAGCTCCTTAATTATCTTGGTCATTAGATCGGGAGCTGAAGCACAATTTTGACGAATATTTACTACTATTTATCATATTCATTATATTTTTTATATGATTTTTTAATGTGGATTAATAAGTACTGCAGTGCAACTGATACCATAACAAAATGAATAAGTCCAGCAATATATTTGTTTTCTTTGAATATTTGTACAAAAGGATAAACAATTGCTCAATTAAGTTTCCTGATGGATACAAATATCTTTTTGTATAAAGAGACAAAAACAACTATTTTTCAATTTCTTAATCTAGTTATCTTTATCCTTAGCCGCTGGCCGCTGCTCTTAGCATACAATTCAATGTCACTCTTTGTGGACTGAATCTTCCTCTCCTGCATTTTTGTCACCCAATGGCTCACTCTCTGTAGTTTTCTCTTGTTCTTGGGTTGCTAATTCTTTGTCTTTTGCTTCTTTCTCAGCTTTCAATCTGGCCTCTTCTTTTGCAGATTCAAGAGCCTCAATCAGGCTTTCCAGGCATGTTTCAGGATCCCCTGACACAGTTTTTGGCATCAAATGTTCAGCAACTTCAGCTGGAGTCATTCTAGTTTCCCCCAACAATTCCTGAATCCTGGAAAACAGTTTATGAGACTCAAGCTTCTGATAATTCATGGCCAACACCTTGAATGCTTCAAATCCACAATATGACAATTCTATATGCTTATCCATTCGCCCTTTCCGAATTAAAGCCGGGTCAAGTTTTTCAACAAAATTTGTTGTGAAAACAATTAGTCTTTCTCCACCACAAGCTGACCATAACCCATCAATGAAATTCAGCAAACCTGAAAGAGTAACCTGACTTGTTCTGGGTTGTTCTTGATCTTTTCCAAGCTTTTGCCTTGGATCCTTCATGTCATGATCTTGTTCCTCTAATTTCTCATTCTTTTTCCTCCTTTGACCAGTTAAATCAAGTGAACAATCAATATCTTCAATCACAATAATTGATTTGCTTGATGTCTCAATCAACAACTTCCTCAATTCTGTATTGTCTTTTACAGCTGTTAATTCAAGATCATATATGTCATAGCCTAACAAATTAGCCATAGCAGCAATCATTGTGGATTTACCAGTCCCTGGAGGACCATAAAGAAGATACCCTCTTTTCCAAGCCCTTCCAATTCTTGAATAAAACTCTTCTGCTTGACTAAAAGTAGTCAAATCCTCCATAATTTCCTTCTTCTTCTCTGGCTCCATAGCTAATGTCTGAAAAGTTGCAGGGTGCTCAAAAACCACATGACTCCACATCGACCCATTATTTGTATAAAGCTTTCTTTGCCTGTTTCGAACCCTAATTGCTCTGCCTTCTTTTAAAACATGATTCAAATACGGTCCAATAATAACATCCCGGTGTTTCTTGTGGAAAGTGAGTTTGTAAAATCTTTTCTCATCTGTAACAGGATAGAAAGAAAATGATTGGGTCTTGGAAATATGTTTACCAGAAGCCCACCAGAGTTTTACACCTTTGAATTCATCAGCAACTTCTTCATGATCATCCATGCTAAGAACAAGAGACTGGTTGTTCTTAACTATGTCGGCTTTGAGTCTCTTGGCTTGTAAGGAAGAAGTTGAACTGAGGTAGTTTTCAATGGCGGAATAAGCTTCACTTCTCATCAAACGCTCACCTGTGAATTCATTGAATGTAATCTGAATATAAGGATAAACAAAACTTACCAATCTTTGGGAGTATTTTTCAATTGAGCTTCTTAATTGGTAAGGGAAATATTGCTGGAAAACTGCCCAAATGAACATCAAACTGGCAATTATGGATCCTAGATGAGCAATCATGTCTTTGGGAAACATGTTTGATGTGTTTGATTTTGGTTTCTTCAATTGTTTTTTCTTTTTTTTTTCTTTTTTTTTAATGCAGAGAAGATGGGGTACTTTGTGTTATTATAAAGAAATGGGTTATCTACCATCCCATGTGAATGAAATTATTTAATAAAAATCTGATATAATGGTATAGAATTGACTGGTAGCTTGGCTTGTCTCATAGTCCCAAAAGTCGGCAAAAGCTGTATTTACCAAACCTTCTGAGCTAAGAAAACAATGTCATGATCCTTTTGAGTTCTATGTTAAGTTGACAAGTTCTAACTTCTAACGCATTTTAATTTCTTTGTTGTGTTCTGTTTAGTCCGGTTTCACAATTTTGGTATTTTTTATTGAGGAAAAAACATTATTGGTATTTTTTAATGAAAATTTTCTTGATTTAATAATAAAATAATACTGAACTTGAGTTGTTAGTTCAATTGGTAGGTGCATTGTGTTTGGACTGTAAGGTCCTGGGTTCAAGTCTCACGGGCTATGAGTCTAATTTATTTTTTTTTTTTGTAAATAATAGTTTATATAAAATAGTTAGTTTCTTAATTTGAATTAATTTCTCGTTGAATATATAAATATTTATTCTCATACATCACTTCACTTATACCCCTCTTTAAAAAAAATAATAAAATAAGTCATTTAATTCTTATTGCTGAATAATTTATGAGATTGCATCTCTATTTATGTACCATATGTATGGTATATGTATATGTATATTTACTAGTCATCACTTTTACGTGTGTTGCACGTGACCCAATCTGTTTTAAAGAAGTTTATTATTAGAGTTGATAAAATTTCACCAGAGTGCGGGTACTCGACTCGATCACATGAAACCAAACCTTATCCAACCCGATTCGACCAAAAAATCCACTCAATCCGAAACCGAAATGACCTGACCCAAATCCTTAAAAAATCGAAGGCTCAAACCCGAAATTATTGGAACCATATGACCCAAAACTGAAAAAAGATCTGAACCAAAATTGACCAAAACCCAAATGACCCGACATTTGAGCAATCCGAACCCAACCCAATCTGAAACTGAAAATTAACCGAATTCTTATAATCCAAAATTTCCTTAACCCGAAACTGGCCTAAAGCAAATCCAACCCGACCAGCCCATTTGTATATACATTGGGTTTTACTATCAAAGTAACATAAGAAATTATCCCACGCAAAAAAAAATATTAACAAAGTAAAACATCAAATTTAAACCCCCAACAAGAGTTACATTTATCAAGCAAAAAATTAATTATAAGTCAAATAAAATAATTGCACATTAGAGAATAATAAATTTAAATCATAATACATTATTGTAAACTATCAAATAGTAAGATGTCAATCATAATAACTTTTTAAATTAAAATAGTAAAAATAAAATAATTATAAAATATTGAATTTAATTAAATGAAAATAGAGTTTTTAGTAGAATAAAACTGTATATTAAAAGAATTTAATATATCCAAATTTTTATTGAAAAATAGTAAAATGGTAAAAATAAAGTAATTATAAAGATAGTAGATTTAATTGAATAAAAATAGAGTTTTTAGTAGAATAAAACTATAATAATTAAGCAATGGCATTTAAGAAATATATTTGATAAATAACGGTATAATAGGCAATTCAAAAGTTTTACAGATGAACATACTTTTTAATATAGTATAGATTAAATGAAAATCAGCTCAAGATTGCAAAGCCTGGCCCATATCTGCCCTGAGTCTGGATCTGGGTTTAATCCCAGACCATTCTAGCACAATCAGAGCTGGCAATTGGGCGGGCTCGGGCGGGTTCGGGTTCGGGTATTTCGGGTTCGGGTATTTTCGGGCTCGGGTTAAGTCGGGTTCGGGTTATGTCGGGTTCAGGTATTTTCGGGTTCGGGCTCGGGTAGGGTTCGGGTTCGGGCTCGGGTTTGATTTTGATTCGATATTCAGAATCCGATCTGGATCCGGCTCATCCTGGTTCAAGTGTAAGCTCTTTTTAAAAAAAATTTTAGAACAGTTTCATCCATATAGACATTCAGAGAGTCCCGAAAACTCGACCACTCGTTGAAAAAATGAAAACCCTTCTTCAGAAAGACTACGGTCACCGACCATTATTAAGTGACGTGCAACATTTAAATTAATTGAATTAAATATAAAATACATATACTTTATTACTAATTTAAATTAATTAATGCTAATCAATTCTAAATTATTGCAAATTAAAACAAATTAAGCATTAAATTAAACAAATAATTATAATGAAAGTCTTAAATTAAAAAAATTAAAAGCTGATAGACCCTTAATTGAACCACTAAAGAATTTTGGGAATTGAACTGAACTAAAATAAGGGATTTAGATTGAACAAGGATAGAACTTTCGGTTTAAACCTTTGCTTCTGTTTCATCATCTGTTTTTGTAGACTCTTTATTTGTTTTTAAAAAAATTAAAATTTCATGTATTTAATTAATTATACTTTTTAGTTTTTTAGTTATAAGGGTACTTTTTAGTTTTTTGCTTTAAGTTATATAAGTTATATATATATATATACATATATATATATATATTTAGTAGTTTAGCACCTTTTTATATTGATTAATGAATCATTTAATTGTGATCATTATTATATAAATTTTATTATATTCATATATATAATATTTATT